>ML820481.1:45467-76765 GCA_009831015.1 Picea engelmannii | reverse complement strand
GCCCTTTGGACCTTTCCTACAAACCGTGCGATAACATTTTGGCGCCGTTGCCGGGGAACACTGAGTCTACCTTCCTCAACGACATATCTTTGGTAAGCTTTGCTTACCTGGCGACTCCACTAGCCTTTCCCCCTATTTCTTTGATAGTTTCAAAAAAACTATCTGGCGACTCCACAAAATAAGAAGAGGTACAAAAACGTGTCTGCCATCCTTGCCACATCATCCCATGTCAACTCAATTGTGCCACGTGTCACCCTTGCATAGGTGCCAGGTGTCACTTTGACTTTTTGACTTTTGACCAAGTTTGACTGAACTTTGACCGCTTATAACTTTTTATCCGTAACTCCGTTTGATGAGCCGTTTACGCCGTTAGAAATATTGCGAAGCACTCTTCGCGATCATGCCCTTTTTACTAAGTTTTGGGAAATATGAATTTTTTCCCTTTCTCTACCTGCTGAAGCCATTATGAGAGTTCTAGGTTGCTTATGTGCGTTCTGAGTTGTTCTTAACCTTCTCTGGATCCTTTTTGGATCGCGCCTTCCCACTGAGAGATTTTTGGACCACCAAAATCTTTCATTAATCAACTGGTAAGTGAGGGAAGAGTTCCCTCACCTTATCCTTCTCAATCCACTTTGCCTTGCTTGGATGTGTGCCCTTTAAGCCTACTCGAAGATAATCAACATCACCCCTTCATGAAGTCCTCGTCCTTCTGTCCAGGATGATATCTTCCTGTAACTATCCAAGTACTCAGGTGAAAACTCATCAACTGAAGGTATTGAAACTTCCTCATCCTGATCCATGATCATGGGAGGCTCAAAAAGTTTCAAGTTCTCTACATTCACAACTGAATAAATCTGCATATAAGGTGGAAGATCTAAACGAAAAGCATTAGTGCCGCTTTTCTCCAAAATAGTGAAGGGTCCATATCATATGGGCTTGAGTTTCTTGCCTTCACCCTTCAATCATTCCTTGCTGATGTAAAACCATACTCGATCTCCAACCTGAAACTGATGATCAACCCTGTGCTTTTCATGCCTAGCTTTATACTGTGCTTGACTCTTCTCCAACTGTTTCCTGACTGTCTGGTGTATCTGCTGAATCCTTTGGATGAACTTGCAGACTCTCTCCTTTGTTCGTTCTTCATTCACATCGACATCTCTCCCATACATCAATTCCAAAGGAACCTTTGGTAGGTACCCAAAGCGTGTCTCAAAAGGTGAACTCTGAGTGGATGAATGTAAAGATCGGTTATAAACATGTTGTACATAGGGTATATGTTCATGCCATAAATTAGGATGCTTGTTGTAGTAGCCTCGAAGCAAAAGTACCGCTATTATGTTTACCACCTCTGTCTGTCCGTCGATCTGTGGATGAAAAGAAGTGCTCCTCTTCAATTTGGTGTCCATCATTCTCCACAAGCTAGTCCAAAAATCCACAAGGAATCGAGTATCTCGATCCGAGACAATGGACGTGGGTAACCCAAAGTGAACCCAAACATGATGAAAAAAGAGATTACCAGTCTTCTTAGTAGTGATCTATTTTTTACATGGCATCAAGATACACATCTTGCTAAACCTATCCACTACGACATACAAATAATCATGACCCCCTTTGGTCATGGGTAAACCCCCTACAAAATCCATGGAGATACTTTCCCATGGATGGGATGGAACATGAAGTGGTGAGTATAGCCCCAATTTTCTATTAGCAGGCTTACAAGTAGAACACATTACACACCCCTTTACATATTTAGTTACAATTACTTTCATTTGAGGCCAATAACAAAACCTCTGCAAATGAGCCATAGTTTTTCCTACCCCAAAATGCCTAGATACAAGAGAAGTGTGAGCTTCTCGTATTACATGGACTCGTTCACTTGTAGGAATACATAGCTTCCCAAGATGATAGAGTAACTTTCCCTGCAGACAATAGTTCTCTACCTGTGCAACATGGGTTAGCTTCTCATATACTTCTTTAAAATATTCATTGATGGCATATTTTTCTACATATCTATGATGAGATAAATAAGTATTCTTCAAAATAATAGAAGATGCAATAGGAGGTCTAGAAAGCATATCGACTACCTTGTTACTTTTACCCTTCTTGTACTTTATTACCAAACGAAATTGTTGTAGAAAATCCATCCATCTGTAGTGCTGAGATTGTTGCAGTTTGGTCTGTGCCTGAAGATACTGTAAGGGCTGGTGATCTTTATGTATAATTGTTTCTTTCCCTAACAAGTAATGCTTCCATTTCTTTACAATTTGAACTAATGCATACAACTCTTTATCATATGTAGGATAGTTAACAACAACTTGGTTAAAAGTCTCAGAGTGATAATAAATAGGTTTACGACATTGCATCAATATTGCACCATAGCGTATCCGCTAGCATCTGTCTCGATCTCGAACGACTGTTGAAGATCCGACAGTGCTAATACTGGTGCGATACTGATCTTCTCCTTCAAAATGTTGAAAGATTTTTGTTGCTTTCCTTCCCACTGAAAAATGTTCTTCACACTGGTTAAGGCATGCAAAGGAGCTGTTATAAAGGAGAAGTTGGGAATGAATCTCCTCCAGTACTAGACTGCACCCAAGAAGCTTTGGATCTCGATCACATTTTTTGGCTCAGGCCATTTCACAATTACCTCAATTTTGGAAGGATCAATCTTCAATTGTCCTCCTCCCACGATATGACCTAAGTACACAAGTGCAGTCTTGCCAAATTCACATTTCGACATTTTCACATACAGTTTTTCCCTTTGCAAAGTATCCAATACTTGTTTTACATGCCTTACATGTTCATCCCAAGATCCGCTAAAAACAAGAATGTCATCTAAATATACAATCACAAAGTCATCCAGGAAAGGCCTAAATACATCATTCATCACATGCATGAAAGTTGTTGGAGCATTGCAAAGCCCAAACGACATAACTAACCACTCAAACAATCCTTGTTTGGTTTTAAAGGCAGTCTTCCATGCATCTTGTTCTGCAACCCTGATTTGATGATATCCACTGCGCAAATCCAACTTAGTGAAATAAACAACATTCTTCAACTGATCAAGTAAATCATCTATGCGAGGAAGAGGGTATCGATTTTTCATCGTGATTTTATTCAAAGCCTGGTAATCGACACACATTATCCATGTGCCATCTTTCTTTGGCACCATCATGATCAGAGAACCACAAGGAGATGAATTGGGCTTGATGACTCCTTGATCCAATAAGCCTTGTACCTGCTTCTTTATCTCTATCATCTCCACAACTGACATCATGTACATGCCCACATTAGGAAGAGGAGAATCCTGTTGAAGATGTATCTCATGTTGGATTTCCCTCTTAGGAGGTAATCCATCTGGTTCCTGAAAAATATCATCATACTTAGAAACAATATCAATTAATTCCTTTTTATGAGATGGATCATGCCCTTGGAAAGTGTCAGATGTCCCGACATATTTCTCTTTGATGACCATGCGTACATATCTATTATTAGTGGTTATGAGTCTTTTCATTTGCCTTGCACTAACAAGTGACGTATTTACCCTCATTCTGTGAGCTCTAACAATATATTCCACTCCCCATTTAGTAAGGTGGTATTTGTTCTCATGACGAAAGAAGACTGCTTTTATATCATAAATATAAGGACTCCCCAACACGATGCCACATATATAAAGCGGTACAACATCCAAATCCACTTCATCAATCGACTCTGAAGCAATAGAAAATCCGACCCTACATTGTTTGGTGACAATAAGTTTTGCTTTATCACATACCCAACCAAGAGGGTAAGGCTTTTGATGTGGTTTTGTTACAAGACCCATCTTCTTGACAAGTGCTTCAGATATTAAGTTTACTTGGGAACCCAGATCAAATAATGTATCTATCTTAGTATTCTTAGATACAACTCGTATATGAAATAACTCATTCATCTTTCGTTCATCAATATGAGATTCATCATTGGAACTTGAACTAGCATGAAGAGAATCTTTACCTTGTACTCCAACCGCTATGATCTTTCCTTCATCTCTTGATTCATAACCAAGATCTTGTTGCACTGTAGCAACGGTCTTTGTCTTCCCCTTTCCACCAAACTGTTTCAGTTTCTTTTCCGGATGTAGTTTCCAACAGTGTTCTTCATCGTGACCGCTCCTCTTGCAATGAGTGCAAGATGGTTTTCCTCCTTCTCTTGTTATTGTAGCAGTCTTCTTGTCCTTCCTTTTGAACTTCTTGAATTTTTTGTGTGGGAAATTGGAAGGTTTCTTCGTGGGATCTTCTTGAACATGTTTCCCCCTGTTCTCAAGGTGAATGGCTTGCACACAAACTTCGTCAAGACTAGTGGGGTTAAACAAGAGCAAAGTATGACGAATATAACTGTGAAGTGCGCCAATATACTTCATTAAAGTTTCATAAGAATCCAAAGGAATATTCAATGCGAGAGCTTTATTCCTAAATTCTTCTGTGAAACTTTGTACGTTCTGACCTTTACTCTGTCTCAAAGTTTTCCATTCCATCATTACTTTATGTAAATACCCTAATTGATAGAACTGCTTCCTTATCTCTGTTTTAAATTTCGACCATTAGGAATGAAGATTACCACACTTACTCCTATCTTGTAGCTTATTCTCCCACCATACGAGAGTGGTGCCTTCCAACCGAAGAGAAGCCAATTGCACTTTAACTTCCTCTTCGTCAATATGCTGAACACGAAAATATACTTCAACCTGTCGGATCCAATTTTCTAACTTTTCAGGATTAGCATCTCCATTAAACATAGGTAAAGCAAACTTTACATCAAGCTTTAATAATGGTTTCTTAAAAGAGGCCTTATGGCTAGAATGCTGAGAGTGATGAGAAGTATCAGAGGAAGAAGAACCAGAGCTTGAAGGCGGAGAGAGAGGCTCGGGAGGGTCTCCTCCAATCCCTTGATTTACCGAAGCATCATCATCTGCATGTGCTTCCTTTTTCTTCCCTTTCTTCTTCATCCTCTTCTCGTAATCTCCATACATTTGTTCGGCCATTTCTGACATGCGATAAAAGACCATGTGAAGGTTTTTCTCATGTTCATCATGCTTGTCCTCTTTTTCCATATTCTTCCTTCGAGATGCACGACAAACTTTAGGATTGAAATTCTTAAGAGTCCCTTCACCCTGCTTATGCTTGGTCCTAGTAAGCATTCATACTCAACAATTCAAGTCAAAGACGACTGCTCTAATACCAACATGATTCGTGATATTTTCGAAAGGTGACTTATTAAAGAATTGTATTAAATGATCATAAACTAAAGTACACCATAAAGCAAGAAAATCTCAAAAGGAAAGAGACATAATCATGCAATATGAACACAAATAACTTGATAACGGAGTTCTTCCCTAGTGGACTACGTCTCCAGGTCCTGCTCTCAAATGGGTAGGTCTTTTTATTAACTCCACAAAAGAATTGGGCAAAATACATAAGTATACCTCATTCTGGAGTTAAGCCACAGAAGATTTGCTCAAATCAGAAAACTAACACCACCACTACGTTCGTGGCATCGTTTTACCTAAAAATGACTATCTCCACGCTTCAATCCGTGTCGGACGCTTTTTGGCCCAAGAGGCACCCTTGCCTCGGTTTATGTGCCACTGCTCCTGCAATAAATGCTGGAAAACCTTGAACTGCGTGCCAAAATCCACACCAGTCCGTACAAGTCCATACTGTACGGATGGGCTCAATCTTCCTCCTTCGTTCTCTTGTGTGTCCTGAATACACTGTCTAAGCCCCTTTTGATACAATTCCTGGGCAGTGAAGCAATAAGTGCAATGGTTGGCATGCTGGTTAGATTGGCTAAATTTAGGGCGCGATTAAGCGGAGGTCCCGGGGTTGAATCCCACAACCCTTCCCTTTTATGCATATGGTTATAACAAAGGCGTGCTCTGCTAAATATAACAGGCGACCACTTAAATGGCGGAACAGATTAACTGGCGAAGAATATGCCAAATATGGTGGTCAGTTGGGTTAAGCCCCTAAGTGGGTGGAAAACTATGGTAATATGGTGCTAAAACATGTGATTAGGAGCCGGGCCGAAGGCCAAGCCCCTCCCTTTGGCGCCTTAGTTCAAAATTACATTTAAATAATATTTGGAACATATTACTAAAAAACAATATGGTGTGGTGTAGTGGTAGCACAAATTTGTGGGGCCTTTGGGCTAGTGAGAGGTCACGAGTTCGAATCTTGGGGAGTCAAATATATTTTAACACATCAACCATTGGAGGGGTGCCACGTGGCAGCCCATGACTGGGCCACGTGGCACCTTGCCACTTGTCACCACATGATTTGCCCATGAAACTGACATGTGTCATCACCTAAATGCCCACGTGTCTGCCATCCTTTCCACGTCATCCCATGCCAACTCAATTGTGCCACGTGTCACCCTTGCAGAGGTGCCAGGTGTCACTTTGAATTTTTGACTTTTGACCAAGTTTGACTGAACTTTGACTGAACTTCGACCGCTTATAACTTTTGATCCGTAACTCCGTTTGATGAGCCATTTGCACCGTTAGAAAGCTCGCGGCACACTCTTCGTGATCATTCCATTTTTACTGAGTTTTGGGAACTCTGAATTTTTTCCCTTTCTCTACCCGCTGAAGCCATTCTGAGCGTTCTAGATTACTTCTATGTGTTCTGAATTGTTCTTAACCTTCTCTGGATCATTTTTGGATCAATAAAGCATAAGAACAATTTGTGAGACATGGAGATATTTTATTGCTTAACCTATCTTTTTTTTTTTTTTCATACATCTTATAGAACTTGTTATAAATGTCATAACAATCCTTGCTTTATCCAACCATTATGGAGATCTTACAAATAGGTTTTAGACATGCTTCAACTATCATGAAAGAAAGCATTACAAGAAATTCTATGAAAGTGTTATTCACAAGAGACTATGCTTTTTTTCAAGGGAGATGAAGATTGATTATTCAAAGAAGAAGAAAATGTAAAAACTTTTATGGTTTCATTCCCTCAAATTTAAATAAAGGGATCCCTGTGCCATATGAATTAAACTCTTGACTAATCCAATTACAATGAGGACATGTGTATCCTTTGTAGTATCTAGTGATTTTATTTATGGATAGTTATAATGAAATCTCAAAATGTAGTGATATAGTAATCAATGTTTGTGAGGAAAATACTAATAATTTATAGTTAATTAGTGGATAAATAAATAAATTGTATTACATATCATTAATTTAAAAAAACAAACTTAAACAAATATTTTTAATTTCAGATTTTTCTTTTATCTTTTCTTTTTAATTTTTTTTTATGGAACATTAAAATTTATATTTAGATAAGCCTTGACTTAAAAGGGAAAAAAATTGTTAATTCCTTAAATGAGAAATTCTTGGATATTCTTAGAACATTAAAGTTTATATTAGATGAGAATTTCTTGGATATTCTTAGAACATTAAAGTTTATATTAGATGAGAAATTCTTGGATATTCTTAGAACATTAAAGTTTATATTTAGATAAGTCTTCTTAGTCCCTGCCGAAGGTGTAGAGGGACTATAATGATTGATAAATCGTTGAATTCATATTAACTTGCCCTTTGACTATAAATTTTTGCACAATCTCTATTGTTAGAACTAGAGAATAGAAAGCATTATTTTTAATATAATAAAGAAAATTATTTGTCATCATCTCATTGGAGAATAGATTCGAAGTCTTATTGCTAGCTTCGTTATTCCCAATGTTTTAAATGTTTAGATATCCAAAGTTTTGAGCATCGACGCTCTTTTTGAATTTTTTTATTTTTATTGAAATGTTTACATACCGAAAGTTTTGAGCATTGACACTCTTTTTGAGGTACTTGAATAGGCCCGAAAACTTAAATGTTTACAGAGCATGAGGCCCTTAAACATGCATGACAACCTTAAATGTTTACTTAAATAGGCATGTCAAAGTACATTTTTCCTCCAATTTTTGCATACAATCTTGTAATGAATTTGGGCAATATTGTTGTCCACCGCCACTCGCATAGTCATCATATGTGTCATATTTCTGCTATGCTTGGAATGCAACTTAGTCATCACTGAATATACATATATTTTTACTGATTCACTGGTTCATTGGTTGCTGCTTGTTGTTGTTTGGTTCAACTTTGCAAGGTTGAAGTCGTGCACCTGCAGTTGGACCTGTTGGTGCTTTCTCACTGGTTTGTTGCTTGCTACTTGCTTTTGTTTGCTTCAACTTTGCAAGGTTGGAGTCCTGCACCCACAATTGGAGCTGTTTTTTCACTTTGCAAGGTTCAAATCCTACACCCGCAATTGGACCCACGATTCTGTCGTTCATCATTGACGAGTAAGTTTCAATACCATAGTTTCATTCGTATTTATTGTTTACTGTTTACAGTTTACAAGTAAGCATGTTTAAGTATTTATTCATCATTCTTATCCTGCAGACTTTCCATAGAGGTTGGCATATCTTTTTCTCCTGCTCTTAAATTTTCCTCCAAGTTTTTCCCAAACTCTGCACCATGTGCATGCCAATGTCATCTACACAACTCTGACTGTCATTTTTTCTAGAATTACAAATCACAGTCATTTGCCGTATGTGATGAAGTGGAAATCTAACACCTCAATTGAATAAGGAAATTATTTAACCTTCCCACCTTGCCCTCGATGATATTCCCACCTTGCCTTGGAATGCGTACCTACCTATCCTGTACGGGAATCGAACCCGTGTCTTTCACATGAAAAGACGATTTCAAGCTTGTTTCCTTTGCAAAATGTTCTTGTAGAAGAAAACTGCAAGTAGGTGTAGAAGGGATAAGTATGATACAATGACAACCGAGCTGCAACAAAATTGCACACCATTGTCAGGCATTATCCATCTTTATCGGTGACATATTTTAGTAAGTTATAAAGAAAAAAGTTCTAGGACCTAGAATGCAAATCCTGGGTAATTCCAGGACCTGTTATTGCACTTTGCATGGTTGAAATCCTGCACTCGCAATTGGACCTGCGATTCTATCGTTCATCATTGACGAGTAAGTTTCCATACCATAGTTTCATTCGTATTCATTCTTTACTGTTTACTATTTACAATTTGCAAGTAAGAATATTTAGGTATTTATTCATCATTCCTATCCTGCAGAATTTCCATAGAGGTTGGCATATCTTTTCCTCCTGCTCTTAAATTTTGCTCCAATTTTTTCTCCAAACTCTGAACCATATGTATGCCAATGTCGTGTGCACAACTCCGTCTGTCATTTTTTCTAGCATTACAAATCTCGGTCCTTTGCCTTATGTGACGAAGTGGAAATCTAATGCCTCAATTGAATAAGGAAATTCTTTAGCCCTCCCACCATGCCCTTGATGATATTCCCACCTTGCCCGAGAATGAGTACCTACATGCCTTTGCAAAATTTTCTTGTAGAAGAAAACTGTAGGTAGGTGTAGAAGGGCTAAGTATGATATAAAGGTAACCAAGCTGCAACAAAATTGCACACCATTGTTAGGCATAATCCATATTTATTGGTGACATATTTATGTAAGTTATAAAGAGAAAGTTCCAGGACCTGAAATGCAAATCATGGGTAAAGGATGAAGATAAAGAACAAAATGAGCCGGGTCCAAACATTAGTGTTGATTTTAGAGTATCCTCCCACATGATAAATAGAACTCTTATAAGGGTTCATACTTCCAATAGTTGTTGAGAAGACGAAAAAAGATTGTTAAACTGTCAAATTTCTTTTGGCCAATGGGCTTGACACACAGAAAATTGTCAGGCCGATGTTTTTCGATTTGTTAGCTAAATCTCTTCTATATAGTTTATAAAATGGTCTTTACACACATAAAATTGTTGGGACGATGTTTTGCGATTTGCTAGCTAAATACTCAATCTTTGTATTGAGCAAATTGATATTATTGTTTTATTTGCATTATCTCTTCTACATGGTTGGGCACTAGCTATAGCTTTGTTTCTCTGTCATATGCTATAGCAACCATGAAGCACTAGATTTGAGATGAACAAAGGTTGAAGGATACATAGCAGAGTTGGTATGCACTCCCAAACTTATACTTATCTTTTTTGCTATTTTCATATTATCTAAACATAACTAAGAAACATCTTGAAAATCACAACTTAAAAGATGGATCAAGCAATAGATGTTCAATGCTATTAAATAGATGCACACTCCATTGTACATGACCACATCGACCAGGTATTGCGTAACAATGACCTTTTCATATTAGATGCATTTTTGTATACTGTAGGAGATTGCCTCTTCGATGCATTTCAAGTTCTATTGCACTTCCGTTATTACTCGACTGAGCTGTGCAATGGATTGATAGATCATTTCTTAGCTTGTTTAGAAAATAGCAACATTGAGGCATTAGAATCGTATCAATACGAATTGGCATCTGATTTTCTTTACCAATTGCATGGAATACATGATGTCAGTACGTATCTTTCAAAGATGTCGTTCTTTGCATCTGCAACCCTACCTCCACATGAGAGAGGACTTTGGGGAGATACATTATGTATACGGTGTCTAGCCAAGTGGCTGAATATATCAATTGGAATTTTGTCATTAACCAGAAAAAGAAGATATCTACTATTCAAAAAAACTGTATCTAGAGATCCATATTGCATCTTGTTCCATGATGCCAATCCTCTAAGTGGTCATTATGAACCACTACTATATAAAAAATTATCCATATGCAATCTTGGAGGATTTGATATTTACTTGTCACTAACCTGCAAAGACCTTCAATCCCATTGGAAACAAATTATGCATCATATAGACTCTCATGGATTACACATAGAAACAACTAGTACATCTAAATGTGGAGATAGTATGTTCAATGCAATCTGCTATTTGATAGAAACAGAGTTTGATGTGCACTCACTGCGACTTTACATTGTACAATCCTTTTGCAATGCAATTATAGGTGGCAGTCAACATGCATTTGACTGCTTGCATCAACACCTTCTACCATATCTCATAGAAAGTATGTTGACAATTGGAAGTTGGCAACAATATCTTGTAAATATGGCAATGCCATATGAGAAAGGAAATATAGAGGGTGGGACATTTTGTTTGCACTACATATTTGTCATATTCAGAGTAAATATCCAGGTCTGGTCAAGCCTTTCAGACGATACTGTCCATTTCTACTGTATTGATTCAAACTACGATAAAATAATTGATATCATATCGTCAAAAATAGATACACCACACATCCATTATCAACCTTTGATAATAAATACTTCTGGTTCAAGATTCACTATCCATTCCAACCAAACCGCATCGAATCTACATAAGCATCGCACGCTATGTAGTCACGATGAAACTCATCCCAATTGTCATCAAGTGATGGAGAGCTTAAAAAAAAAGCGTAGAATAACTTATCACAACTTGAAAAATGTCATACGTGAAAGACATAAATACATTAGTGCACTTCCATCTAGACCTATCAATTGTACGACTGATCATCCTGAGGTGGAAGGAAGCTTGAAAAAGAAACATAAACTCACATATCACAAACTAAAAAAAGTTGTGCGTGCACAACACGAGTGCATTTACATAATTCCTACTGAACACAAACATCACATGTCCTATGACAAAGACCATCACCATTTGCATCGTTAAAATGGCGAGGAGGCAATGCCCGTAACAATTTCTACGCATCCTCGTCTAAGAAAAAGAGATGAAAAGCAAAGCTATATGAAATAAATTGAAGACACTCCTTGCATTGCATGTGCGATTTGCGAGGAATTACATTTCGCAAAGAACATTAAGTCTTTCACCCCTGAATTGCAAAAAGAATACATCATCTTGACACTAAATGATAGAACATTTTCCACTAGAAAAAAATGTCTTACATGAAAAAGATCACTTGAAAATGGAAAACTTCCACAATTTGCAACACCTGACCAAATAAGATGTAACACACCACTACCAGATGTAAGTACACTTACAGAACTTGAAGAGAGACTAGTGTCTCTGCGAATTGCATTTGCACAGATCAGACCCTGGGGCTATAAATGACCCCAAATCGGCTTAACAGGGTCAATTATTAACGTGCCTGTCCAGCTAGATGTTATTCAAAAAGTGTTGCCACAATCCATGAGGGAAACAATGACGATTTATGTAGCTCTCAAAAGACGTTTGTATTACAAGAATGCATACCAAACAGGTAGAGTGTGTGTACACATTGTCATGAAAGCATTAAAAGAAATATGTTCCAAAAGCTTGTACAAGGCGGAAAACATTTGTATAAATGAGAACTGGAACCATGTTCTTGAACAAGGAAATGAAAACTCTACGCAAGCTTTCAAGACTACTACCGAATTTGATACAAGCAATGAATCAAATAGTGAAAGACCTATGGAAACATTGATACATGGATTCACTGATTCACAACGCATTCATGACTTGCAAGACAAGATTTTGGAAATCGCATCTGCTGAAGGGCAACGTCCACTTGGAATATTCAAGGACAAGTTTGCGGAGGAAATGAACTTCCCAACACTGTCCTATGGAGATCCACGTGCCACTGACATCACAGAATGATTCAACAACCAAAAAATCATTCGATGGGAACTGCTACATTCAAGCGACGACTTCTCCTATCACACACCAAATTTGTTTTTCAAAACAATGCGCATACTAATTCATAAAGTTCTCTCTTGCATATGGGTACGAGTAAGAAAAGGCTAGCTACAAGGAAGAAATTTATTGGCCAGAGATGTCAAATACAAAGCAAACCTAGAAAAAATCGTAAAATCTGATATTGGATACATAGATTTCAAAAACATTCCCATCTCTCCTGACTACTCACAGCAAAACAAGAAAACTATATTTGCAATGATCCGACAATTGGGACCTCCAAATTTTTTCATCACATTCACAAGTGCCAAGCATCGCTGGGATCCATTGGTGACTATGGTGTCTACATTGTATAGGAACATGAAAAGGAAAAAACAAACTGAGACCTTATAAAATGAGGACATTGACTACCTCATGAGAAAATACCCAGTGACATGTACTCGTTACTATAGACATAGAGTAAATTCTTTGAGGCAATTGATATGTCATGACAAACTGTTCTTCGGAAGAATAAGAGACTACTATTTTGTAACTGAGTTCCAAAATAGAGGGAATGAACATGACCACAAACTATTATGGATAGAGGATGCATCGATCTATGTAAATGACAACAACTTGCAAATCGAGTAGTTTTTGGAAGAATACATAACATGCAACACAGATCATTTGGATCAAGAACTTGCCAAAGTTCATATACATTACCACACAAGAAGCTGTAAAAAACGAAAGAATTCACAGTGCAGATACAACTTCCCTATGCCGTCGATGAGAACAACAAGAATCATAGAACCAATTACTTTAGAGGACAATGTTCTCATTGAGAAATCAAAATCTTTCTTCACATTTATAGAACAACGAGACTTCGATTACTTAATGAGATTTGAAGACTTCTTGGTGGAACTAAATCTGACAAAAGATGAGTACATCCAAGTGATACAATCTACACTTAAGCAACCAACAATTTTCCTTAAACGAAAACTTTCACATATTTGGAACAATGGTTTCTCCAAGGACATGCCAAATATGTGGAATGCAAATATAGATGCACAATTTGTCCTCAATGCATATTCTGCGACATCGTATTGTACCACGTACATGACAAAGGTTGACAGATCTATGAAAAGTGCATTCAAAAGTATACGTAGAGAACATGAAAAAAGTCAATTTGATGCCATGCAAATGATACATACACTTGGAAATACATTACTTAATATTCAACAAATGTCTGCTCAGCAAGCAGTCCACATCGCACTTTCCTTGCCTCTGAACTATAGTTCAAGGAAATGTGTCTTCATAAACACATCTCCACCTGACAAACACACATTCATGCTTAAACCACCATTGTTGCTAAAACAAGAGCCTGATAATTTAGACGACGTGATATGTCACTCTATTATTGATTACTACCTCCAACATCCACCTCCCATTAAGCATATATGCCTTGCAGAATTTGTATCGCATTACAAAAAAAATGGTACACACATATCAAAAAGAAAAAAATCAAATATAATACGCTTTTTCAAATACAACAAATACACCGACTATGAAAACTTCTGTAGAGAGAAACTATTGTTGTATGTTCAATTTGATAAAAATGAAGACACATGAAAACATACCTTCGCTACATGGGAAGTTGCATATACTGTTTATGAGACTACAGTACAAACCAATGAGGCTAGATTTACATACAATGTCAACCCAACATGGGGTGATTTAGAAAGTGCACTTGAAGAACTAGAAAATCCTGGCAATGTTGATGAGACATCAACAAAGCATAAAACAACTAGAACTTTCCGTGACTCCTATGAATTGCAAGCACATTTTCCTTGTCCTCAAGCAGCTGCCATTGAAAAATGTATCAATCTTGGGTTTAAAGTCACAAAACATCCTTTCTTTATCGAAAATGAAGAATACTACAGAGTTAGACGACTGTTTAATCTAGAGAAACAAGCAATCCTAAAGGATATTGCAATGAAGAAACGCTTAAACATGCACACTCCTGTGCACTTGTTCCTTACAGGCGAGGCAAGAACATGGAATACATTCACATCGAAGGCACTATTCCAAATGATTATACGAATGTATGATTCAAACAGTTCGAGTGACCCTATGAAACCAAAGGGACTGATACTTGCATATATAGGAAAAGTTGCATATAATGCAGGTGGAACAACAATCCACTCTGCATTATTGATGCCTTTTAACAAGTCACATTTTCTTCCACTCAACAAAGAAATGTTAGATACCTTGTCAAAGCTTTATGATGAGCTACAACTTGTGTTCATAGATGAGGAATCCTTGATTGAAAGTCGCTTCTTATATTCCATTGACAATCGACTGAGAAACATAAAACATGTCCAAACCAAATAATTTGGAAACCTTGATATGCTATTATGTGGGGATCTTTACCAGGAACAACCCATACCACATTCTCTCATATTTGAGCAACCTATGGTCAACATGCAAACAATGACGCACGACTTTTGGAAAGATAACATAAAATTCTTTGAATTACATACTACAATGCGCTAGACAAATGAAAAATTTATTGCAATTCTAAATAGAATGCGGACAAACAACCAAACATGTGATGGCTTAACATATATCAATTCAAGTTGCATGCAACCTGCCCCGACTGACCCAACCTTCCCTTACCTATTCTACAAGAATAAGGATGTTGCAGTGCATAACAAGTATATGCTATCGCTCATGCCTGAGAATGATATCATCATCTATTCAATTGATATTGAAGAGGAAAACCATGGAAATGTACCATGTCATCAACATACATCAACTTTCCCTTTGCAACTTGTCCTGAAATAAGACATGCTAGTTGAAATATATGCCTACAACTATGATTCACAAGATGGCCTAGTGAATGGTGTAGATGGAATACTCAAAGCTTATACCAAAACATAAAAAGTTGATGCCCTTTGGATTAAGTTCCATGACCCGCACATCGGCCATCGACAAGCCAACAAGTTAGCTTATCTATATAATTCAAACACTTCATGTGAATGGACACCTATATTGCGAATATCAAAACCAATATAAACATTAACAAAGACAAGTCAACTGAAGATTCAAAAATAATTTCCAATTCAACTTGCATGTGCACGTACAATCCACAGATCACAAGGGATAACACTTGATAGTGTTGCCTTCGACCCTATTGGAATACGAATACATGGAATTGTATACACAACTCTGTCACGTGTCAAAAACATAGAGTCCTTGTATTTTCTAAGTGCTCTTACAAAAGATAACTTCAAAGTCAAACATAAAGTTGATACTGATATGCAACGCCTTCGGACTAGTGAAAAATGGCATCTGCAATATGATTACCAATCCATACAAACAAACTCATCTGTTTCAATTCTCTCACTTAACACGTGCATCTTAAATGCAGATATGAATGATACACTCAATGACTATGACACAATGCAATCTGATATTCTGTGCTTGCAAGAAACATACATGACATTATGCATGCAAAATAAGCAATTTCCAAATCAAAATTGCATATCAAGTTACATTACGCATGGAGTGATGATATTAATGAAAAAACATATAACAATTTTGGATCATATGCATTTCGAAGAAAAAAATGTTGAGATGGTGCTAGCAAGAGTAATTTTCCGTGGATTGCAAATTGCAATATTCAATCTCTATGCCGCTCTGCGTGCAACATTACCCAACATAATGAATGTTCTTTCAAATGCATTACACCATTTACATCTGAACGAAACCATTATCATTCTAGGATACTTCAATGTTGACATGCTACAAAATAGTGCCATAACAAAAGAATTGGAAAACTACATGTGCATTACAATCTCCGCTTTCTTTTGGACAAGATAAAGCATGCACAAAACTCACTTATTGACCATGTATGGTCAAATGTGCCCATTTCACAATACACCCTCTTTATCTTAGACACATACTGGTCTGACCATGATACAATTTGTCTTGTACTTGAATTATGAAATATACATCAAGCATATTACAAAATCATATTTCCATGTCTCAAAGCATATATGGATAATTTGTTGCACAAAACCAAATCATTCAACTAGGATCATCCAACTTCTTAATATTTTCTAGCTTGTAATATATTTTGGCCAGGAAAAATTCTATATAACCACAACCATGGATCAAGAAAAACAAAGGTGCATGCTTCTAACTCTATCTTTTATTCTATTCCTTTGATTCTTATTTACTGTATGTACATATTACTTGTTTTCCCTTACATACCAACTTACATTCACGTTCATTGTATTTTGTGCATTCCCACATTGAAACAAACAGAATTACTGGACAAGACGAAGGACTCTTAACCACAAATGTAGAAGAAAACATACAAAGGTGCATGCTTCTACACTTATTTCATATTCCATTGTTTTGTATTTCATTTATTGTCTGTATATTTATTCTACTTCTTTGCACCTAATTTATTATATGTAGATACTACATATCTTCCTACATAATAACTTATCTTCATGTCAATTGTATTTTTTGTACTACTACATTGAAATAAATAGAACTATATATATTTTTTTACATGTCTGTCTACATACCAACTTACCTTCATGTCCATTGTATTTTCTGCATTGCTACATTGAAAGAAATAGACTAATTGGACAAGAGGATGAAATCTTATATGCCACAACAGAGGAAGCTGAAGTACAATCTTCGAAAAGGTATACCAATAGAGATAGTAAATCAAACACACAAAATGAGTATATGGATAAAATATTGGACTAGAAAATGATGATTTGGAAGCAGGGCTTTGTTGAGAATTCCCACTTTCGAAAATTGCCCTCCCCTTTTGTATTTTCCCACTCTCTTTTATCCCTTTTTCCCCCCTCTTCTATACTTAACCGAATTCCCCTTTGTTTTTCCCCTCTACTTTCCCTTTATGGTTACTTTAGTTAGTCGTTTTTCCGAAAATGTCTAGGTGCGCGGGTTGGCGGACTCATGGGTTCACATTTCCACTCATGCTTCTATATCACGAGTCTGACCGACCGCTTCCCCATTCCATACTTATCCACTTTTTTGATCGTGGGTTCCCGGGCTGGTGGGCTCAAAATTGCGCTTCTTGTTCTGTGTTTTGCAAACAACACCCGAAGTTCCGCGATATACAAATTGATAGCCGGACTCCCAAGCTGGCAAGCTCAAGATTGCGCTTCTATTGTTCCATGACCTACAAACAACACCCAAAGTTCCGTGATATACATATTGACCACCAGACTCCCCCATCATTCCATGTTCCGTGTTACACATTTTTGCACTCAAAATTTTCAAGACATATAATTTCACTGTCACACCCTCACGTCTCTTGAGTATCCCTTGACACCCTATTTCATAGTCGATCCCCTTCAAGCCTGTATGTGACATCCAGAACAATTATGAATAATATACAATGCATATGATTATTTAGTCGTTTTCATGTTCAATGTACACATGTTTGCATTACAAAAAGTTGGACGAGTGACATGGACATGACTAGTCAATCATCGCAAACATCAACAGAACGACAAGGCCAAAGGTAAATATTCATACATTATGCTCTTGCTATGTTTATAAAACAAATATCCTGAGTTATTTATTCATCTATGCCATGATAAATATGTTAATGTCATCTACAACGCATTCTTTTTAGTTCACAAGAAGTATCGACGAGCGCAAGTGAAACGCCCAACATAGTGCAAGCTCCACAGACTAAGAGGTATGGTTACAAAAATCTGATCTGTATACTTCATCCAAATTGTGCATATACTTGTACATTTATGCAAAAAAAAAAATGATACAAACTGCCATTCACATTACTTTTTCTGTTCAAAAAATGTTACCAGGTCTAAACTTATAACACTCAATATACTATTGATAGAAGGCTTGAACAACTGCCGAACTGGACAAGTGTTCATCAGGGACATAATGGTCGTGTATAGAACTTACTTAGACAAGGCAAACCAAACTAGATGCATTATGCGTGCTGACATGATAGACAACGAAGCCATGATGACAGTCACACTGACTATCCCTACACAACTTGTCCAGAAACATGCAGAAATTATCTTGCCACATAATGGGATATCCATTACAAATTTCAATATATTACCGAAAACAGTATATGACCATGGTGATTGTGATCGGATTATATTGCTCAATGAAACAAGTATTGTGGAAAAAGTTCCCACAATTTGTTTAGAATATCATTTCGTACCAGACACAACAATCAACCAACTTGCAGAGAGCAATGACATTTACCCAATCAGAATCATTGGTGCAACTGTCACAGTCGCGAGAAAAGTTGGCTCACAACACATTCTCCATATGGAGAGTCAGACAACGACAAGGCAATGGTACCGTTGTCCATATCTAGTTTTGCCCTTTACTTTCACATGCTCATATATCTTAGTTATCTTACACAACTATTACATTGTTCCATGTTGCAACTACAATTTTTCTACACCTATTCAAATTTATTTTCCTCAATGGAACAACAATTGCATAGGGTAATTTCCACTTATGCTCTTCAAAAATATAACAAAGAAAAGAGATGTTAAAGAAAGGATCTTTCGCACAACCCAAGCAACATTTGTAACAGAATTGCGAACAAACACAGTACAAGATCTCAAGAAACTAACTAGCTCGACAACTGTTGTGCGTATACATTTACAATTCCATCCACACTTTGCACATAAAAATTGCCTTAAACAATTTTGTGCAGCTTTTTTGTTGTACATATATATATTATATTGTTCAACATATTAACTACTATGTTCACGTGCACAAGTTTAGGGTGTTTTGGTTGCAACAAATGAGTACTCGACCCCCTTCGAGCATGTATGTGCCAAATACAACTCTCCTGCTTCTGCCTATGCTTTCATAAATGATGGCACAATTGATCGTCTACGGTGCAGTAAAAAATTCCCTTACATATATAGACATTGCCTCAATGCTGCCATCCAAACCCTCAACAACACAATTGTACATTGTACAATTAGACAACCTGTATTACAAGATGTGCTTCCTGGGTTGGCAAAATTGCCATATAAAGTATACCTACAGAAAAAGGCAAACAATGTCTACATGTTACGCGACTTTCGCGTCCACAGAAAATTTACATTAAATGAGGAAAATGTCATACTGCATATCGGTTGAACCAAAATAAATAAATTCATATCATGCGTTGACAAGAAACGAAACAATATGATCTATATCTGTCCATGCTACCCAATCAATATATGGATAGAGTTTTGCAGTGCCATGGAAAAGTGAACTAGAAGCGCATAAGGTTGTTTAGTCCAGGAATGAGAAGCATGAGGAAAGACCTCATACAAAGTACCCAACTGTGATTAAATCAGGTCCATCCTTTGAGCCGTCAAAATGGCTTGCTCCTATGAACGAAACCATCAGGATTTTTCAATAATATTGCAAATTTTGCATTGTTCAAACTCCATTAGGTTAAATGCTGACACTCTTTTCCAAAACTAGTAATATTAGAACATTGTCAGGTCAACGTGATATTGGTTCATAGTACTATCAGAAGCAAATGTTCATAGTGATCTTGGTTCATAGTAATATAGTAATCGACAAATTTCTTGGTGCCCATTTGGGGATTTGGTTATAGATGGGATACAATGCCCAATCTCCATTGATTTTTTCCTGTCTTGTGTTTGGCAGACTTTTGTTCACGTGCTTTCGTATTGTAGTTCAAGGTTCTCATGGGCCCGGTTTTTGAATTATGGCTGGTTGATATATTCAAGATCTTATCATTTTTTCTATGATCTTAAAGAATATACAAGACCTGCCTTGCCTTTTACTGTAAGCTTTGTGAAGCAAATGTAATATGTAGTTCATTTTAGCACTTTTACTTGGTTGATGAAATTACGAAAATTCTTCTTCAGAAATATTTTGAAATAAAAGGATATTTGCTAGCTGAAGTCAAATGGGACTATGAAAGTACAATAATTTTACTTGAACAACCCTCCATTGATTTTTCTGTAGCTTTTCGATGCTTCTCTTATGCAAACACATCCTGGAAAGTATAACTATTACTCACTTTCTCTATTCCTTGATTTAAGAGCCTGTTCAGTTGTTTAATGCACTTCATAGTTACTGTTAAGAACATCAATGGGGCTTTGTTAAGATCAATTCCCGCTTCTGAAAATTTCCCTCCCCTTTCTTTTACCCCTCTACTTTCCCTTTCTGGTTACTTAGTCGTTTTTCAGAAAATGTCTAAGTGCGCGGGTTGGTAGATTCACGCGTTCACATTTCCATTGATGCTTTTATATCAGGATTTCGACCAACTGCTTCCCCATTCCATACAAAACCACTTTTTTGATCACAGGTTCCCATCCAGGCGGGATCAATATTGTGCTTCCATTGTTCCGCGCCCTACAAACAACACCCGGAGTTCCCCGATATACAAATTGACAACCAAATTCCCCTTTCTTTTTCCCCTCTACTTTCCCTTTCTGGTTACTTAGTCATTTTTCCAAATATGTCTCATGCTTTTATATCACGAGTTCGACCGACTGCTTCTCCATTCCATACTTATCCACTTTTTCGATCGCCAGTTCTCGGGCAGGTGCGCTCAACATTGCGCTTCCATTGTTTAGCGACCTACAAACAACACCCAAAGTTTCACGATATACAAATTGACCACCAAATTACGCCATCATGCCCTATTCCGTGTTACACATTTTGCAGTGAAAATTTCAGAGACATACAATTTGACCATCGGGCCCTCACGTCTCCTGAGTATAACTTGTGACCCTATTTTGAAGCCCGACCGACTGCTTTCAATACTTGGCCATTTCTTGGAATCTCTTTTGCGGGTCGTCGGGTTGGAGGGTTCACAGAATCTCCAATCCTTAATCGCGCTTCGTCGTCCCGCCACCTTCACACTTCTTTCTAAATATGCAATTATTAAGCTTTAACTCTAACAACTCATCATGCAGGAACCGTAAATATTGTCATTAATGAGCGAAAGGCTTGAGGAGATCTCCCATTAATACACATTAAACCAAGATTTGTAGAGGGTTATATTATCCCTTCCGAGTGTTCATTTCAAACATCATGGAATCTCTTTTGTGCATCGTCGGGTTGGCGGATTAAGGAAATATCCAATCCTTAATCGCTCTTCTTCGTCCCCGCCACCTTCACACTTCTTTCTAAGTATGAAATTAGTAAGCTTTAATGGTAACAACTCATTACGCAGGAACCGTAGAAATTGTCATTAATCAGTGAAAGGATCGAGGAGATCTCCCATTGATACACATTAAACCAAGATTTGTAGAGGGTTATATTATCCCTTCCAAGTGTTCATTTCAAACATCATCTGGAGAAAATGGACATTGTCGTCAACTTATGGCAGCAACTCGACAATAGTTCTGTGGAGATACAGTAAACACCTTCGGGCATGATGACAAGAACTTCCAGTGGTCTAGGGAATATTCTTACTACTCCTCCCCTTCCGCCCAGAAGGAAGTAAGGAGATGGTTCCTTGGTGCACAGAGAGATATATTTCAAGACAAAGAATTCCAAGGCAACCCCCCTTGCTCAGACAATTCCCCTGCATTTATTTGTTTTATAACCCTATAAACGTGTATATCCTTCCCCCCCCGCGTTTATTTGTTTTGTAACCCTATAAACATTTATATCCTGCATTCACTCTGTATATCCATCATCCACTCCAAATTTCAAGGGTTTTACAGAAAAGCACGAAAGAATGGTCGGCGCGGAGGTTGATGTGGTTGATTTCGAGCCAGAAGAAGAGGATTTGATGGAGGATGATACAGTGATAGATGATGGAAATGCAGATGTTGTTCCCACTCCTGCGCCCAAATTGAAATACACCATAACGGGGGGCACTTCCCAACTCGACGATGGTGGCCCTAAGAAGACCAAAGGAAGGGGTTTCAGAGAAGAAACCGACACTAAACGCAAAAGTCGCTTTACAACACGAGAGTTTGAGTTTCTTGACTCAGATGGTGGTCGTTGCCCTCAGAGATGTATCATTTCCTTTAGTTTTTAGGGTTTTGGTTTAGGGTTTGGATTTGTCCCTGGTGCAGGCTGTGTCCCTAAAGTCTTTGACTGTAAGGAGGTAGTCTCTTGGTGCATCGAGAGACATATTTCAAGCCAAATAATTATTCCACTACGAGACCACTCTCCTGTTTCTTTGTCACCTCAGGTCTTCTGCAAGATGTTGAGATTGTCGAAGCCAACATTGACCTTCAGAGGAGAAGAATGCAAGGAGTTCCTAAAAAAGCATGATAATCAGTTTTGTATGTATGTTCAAGAGCTTGTCGATGCCTTCTGCATGTTGTTGCACTAGATGAACAACACATAATTGTATGCATGTTTATTTTTTTGTAACTTCTCTACCTGTATTTATGACAAGTATGTTCAATGCTTCAGTGCAAAGAACTCAATCCAACGTCTATGGATAAATATATATTACCCACTATTTTTCTTATAGATTTACTATTAAAAAATTGCCTTGGAATCTTGGTTGGGGCTTCTTTGTTGGATTTAACACCTCTTCTCGTTTGCATGGTTCGATAGTCTCGTAATTATTAAATATTATATTGACTCAAGTAATTTGATCAAATATTAAGAATGGAGCAATTATGTGACAATGCATTGTGTCGATCACACGAGGCTTCTATGGAAACATAAATGAATTTCACACACAGTTTCAAACCAACATTCATTTCCATTTGTAATGTAGATAGAACATAGCAACACCAATTCACGATGGCCCTGCCCAAGAAGTTTCGTTCTCATCTCAACCTTACTGAGTGAACGATATCTTATTTCCCTCTCTCTTCCTTGATTCTTTCACTCAAGAAGGAAGCATACTATTGGTTGTCCATCCCCTGACCTCTATTTGAGCACTTTTACTTTATTAATGAAATTACCAAAATTCTTCTTCGCAAATATTTTGAAAAAAAATGATATGTGCTAGCTGAGATCAAATGGGGCTTTGACATCAACCACAAAATTAAAATTCAAGTTTGTCATTGTTATACTTACGATCAAGTTGACAGTACAATAAGTTTATTTCAACAACCCTCCATTGATTTCTCTGTAGCTTTTTGATGCTTCTCTTATGCAAACACATCTTGGAAAGTATAACTATGACTCACTTTCTCTATTGTTTGATTGAAGAACCTGTAGAGCTATCTAATTGACTTCATAGTTATTGTTTCTCCTAAAGTATGCACTTGAGTGCTAAAGGGTAGAGCCAGGCCACCATAAGTTTGGAGTGGTCGTTCTTTTGAATTTGTTGGTGACTTAGAGGGTTGTTTCACCAAGACAAAAGCATGGTCAAATTTGCAAGATGATATGGATGAGGGTTCTCCTTGGATGGTAGCAGAGTAATGACAAACAAGTAAAATAATAGAGGTAAAAACAAAGGGAAACAACAAACCATTCAATGAATAATCTGCTGCAAGAAGTTTAATACTTAAAATAATATTTCAAGGCATTAAACAATGTATCAAAAACACAATTACTCCCACAGGTTGCAATAAAAACAAATCTTAATAAAAATATTAGCTGAGGCACCACAGTCGCCTCAAATGGCCAATATCCCAATCTACCAAATCGACCTCCTTATTATCGGATCGACAAAGATGAATATTATGGGATCATAATCTTTTTTTGTGTGAGAATTGAATTGGAATTTTTTTTTACTTATTCTAGTTTTTTTAAGACCTTATCACAGTAAGAATGCAAAATTATGCTAACCCACTATTATCTACAAAAGCCAAACATCAATAGTGTCTGTAAATCAACTATACATAGTTATAGCCAAAAATCAAGTTATAGTTTATATTTACATTTGCTCACACCCTTTTTAATGATAGAAACATAATACAAAACGATTATGTGGATAAAATATTGGACTAGAAAATGATGATTTGGCAACAATGGGGCTTGTTTCAGACCAATTCCCACTTCCAAAAATTTCCCTCCCCTTTTCTACTTTCCCACTCTCTTTTATCCCCTTCTTTTCCCTCTTCTATACTTAACCGAATTCCCCTTTCTTTTTCTCCTCTACTTTCTCTTTCTGGTTACTTAGACTTTTTTCCCAAAATGTCTAATTGCCTGGGTTGGCGGACTCACAGATTCACATTTCCACTCAT
The DNA here is from genome assembly GCA_009831015.1 of Picea engelmannii. NCBI lineage: Eukaryota > Viridiplantae > Streptophyta > Pinopsida > Pinales > Pinaceae > Picea > Picea engelmannii. Next base: position 52,012 of record ML820481.1, on the reverse strand, counting down.
GCTTGTATATCACGACTCCGACCCACTGCTTCTCCATTCCATACTTAGCCACTTTTTCGATCGTGGGTTCTCGGACAGGCAAGCTCTAGATTGCACTTCCATTGTTCTGTGACCTACAAACAAGACCCGAAATTCCACGATACACAAATTGACCGGTAGACTCCCCCATCATGCCCTCTTCCGTGTTACACATTTTGCGCTCAAAATTTTCGAGACATACAATTTGACCGTCGGACCCTCACGTCTCCCGAGGATCCCTTGTCACCCTATTTTGAAGCCCAACTGACCGCTTTCCATACTTGGCCGTTTGTTGGAATCTCTTTCACGGATTGTCGGGTTGGCGGGTTCAAGAAATCTCCAATTCTTAATCGTTGTTCCCCATGCCCGCCACCTTCGCACTTCTTTACAAGTATGGAATTAGTAATCTTTAATGCTAAAAACTCATCTTGAAACAACCATAAATATTGTCATTAATGAGCGAAAGGATCAAGGAGATAGTCACACTGACTATCCCTACACAACTTGTCGAGAAACATGCAAAAAATATCTTGCCAGGTTATGGGATATCCATTACAAATTTCAATATATTACCGAAAAGGAGTCCAATCGACTACTTCCCCATTCCATACTTAGCCACTTTTTCAATTGTGGGTTCCCGTACAGGCGGGCTCAAGATTGCGCTTCCATTGTTCCACGACCTACAAACTACACCCAGAGTTCCACGATATACAAATTGACCGCTGGACTGCCCCATCATGCCCTCTTCCATGTTACACATTTTGCACTCAAAAGTTCTGAGACATACAATTTGACCGTTGGGCCCTCACCTCTCTTGAGTATCCCTTTTGACCCTATGTTGAAGCCCGACCGACCACTTTCCATACTTATCCATTCCTTAATTGCTCCTCCCTGTGCCCTCCACCTTCACACTTCTTTCCAAGTATGCAATTGGTAAGCTTTAATGCTAACAACTCATCATGCAACAATCGTAAAGATTATCATTAATGAGCAAAAGGCTTGAGGAAACACTCACACTGACTATCCCTACACAACTTGTCCAGAAACATGCATAAAAGATATTTCCAGGTAATGGGATATCCATTACAAATTTTAAGATATTACCGAAAACGAGTCCGACCGACCGCTTCCCCATTCCATACTTAGCCACTTTTTCGATTGCGGGTTCCCGAACATGCAGGCTCAAGATTGCACTTCCATTGTTCCATGACCTACAAACAGAACCCAAAGTTCCACAATATACAAATTTACCGTTGGATTGCCCCATCACGCTCTCTTCCATGTTACACATTTTGCACTCAAAAGTTATGAGACATACAATTTGACCGTCGGGTCCTAACCTCTCCCGAGTATCCCTTGTGACCCTATTTTGAAGCCCGACCGACCGCTTTCCATACTTAGCCATTCCTTAATTTCTCTTCCCCGTGCCCGCCACCTTCGCACTTTTTTCCAAGTACGCAATTAGTAAGATTTAATGCTAACAACTCATCATGCAACAATCGTAAAGATTGTCATGAATGAGCGAAAGGCTCGAGGAGATCTCCCATTAATACGCATTAAAACAAGATTTGCGGAGGGTTATATTATCCCTTCCAAGTGTCCATTTCAAACATCATGGAATGTCTTTCACGGGTCGTCGGGTTGGCGGTTTTACGAAATCTCCAATCCTTAATCGCTCTTCACCGTCCCCGCCACCTTCGCACTTCTTTCCAAGTATGTAATTAGTAATATTTAATGCTAACAACTCATCATGCAGAAACCATAGAGATTGTCAATAATGAGTGAAAGGCTTGAGGAGATCTCCCATTCATACGCATTAAACCAAGATTTGTGGAGCGTTATATTATCCCTTCCGAGTGTTCATTTCAAACATCGTCTGGAGCAAACGAAAGTTCTCGTCAACTTATGGTAGCAACTCGACAACAGTTCTGTGGAGATACAGTGAACATCTTCGGGCGTGAGGACCAGAACTTCCAGTGGTCCAGGGCATATTCTTACTACTGATCCCCTTCCGCCTAAAACGAAGTAATTTGGACCTCTGGAATTACACATGCACGCTGTGTCCCTAAAGTCTTTGACTGTAAGGAGGTGGTCTCTTGGTGGATCAAGAGACATATTTCAAGCCAAATAATTATTCCACTACGGGACCACTCTCCTGTTTCTTTGTCACCTCAGGTCTTCCGCAAGATGTTTATATTGTCAGAGCCAACATTGACCTTCATAGGAGAAGACTGCAAGGAGTTCCTAAAAAATCATGATAACGAGTTGGACCTCTTACCCGAGTTCCTGGAAGATCCAACGACAATTCGTGAAGATATCACAAGGTTGCAAGTTAGTTCATTTAGAAATCCATTCCGGGAAATTACCCGGCTGTTTGCGAGGATAACGGGACAAGAATCTACAACAAGCATTTTCTGCATGGTTCTTTATATTTTGTATTTCACGGTCAAGGAACATGCCATTTTTGATTGGGGGAAGTTGATTTCCATTGGAATCTATTCCCAATTGTCATGATTCAAACAAGAGAAGAAATTTTATATGTCATCCTACTTGGTTTTCACGATAGCGCATTACTGTCCATTTCCAAAATTGTTTGTGTCCAAGAAGGTAAACTGCGAATTCGACCCAATAACCTTCTGGTACCAGGCCTTATGGAGGCACAAAGCCTCCCATTGTTTTTATGAGGTTTTTAATGACTTTGTATCAGTTTTCAAAGATTTATTGTTAGGAAAGGATGCTCCCCGAATGTATGACCAGGGAACCAAGTTTTTGGATAGAAAGGGGACACTTGAACAAATGGAGAATTACAACGTAATAATGATTTTTGGCTCCAAGGAAAATCTTTCTTTCCTTCCATGTCACATTACAGACATAATGCTTGTTACAAAAATAACAAGCCAATACAACTATTGGTTGCATTTTCTCCATGAGAAGCGAAAAAAGTAGTTCATTCCTCTGCATTGGAAATTTGGGGACTTCATGTTCAAGAACATCAATAAGATTGATGAATTCACAGGCCATTTCAACAACTTGAACATAAGATATGCTGAAAGACTAAGAGGGTTCGAACCTAATGGGATTTTTGTAGAACATTTACTGGCACTTGGCTTCAACAATTATTTTATCCATACACTCTTGAAAAAAGACAAATACAATGATGAGAACACTCCTGCTCCTAATGCTGGCGACCTAGAGACATTGCAAAGCACCATTGAATTGTACAAACAATAGGGAAAATACCCCAGTGAGAAGAGTGTCCAATCTCAGCTTGCACTCCCAAGAGTATGACATCTTAGAGCATCTCTCCAATGTCCCACCCCAGTAAGAAAGCAACCCACAATTCTTCAAACGGAGGATCATATAAGAACCCTCCTCAGGGTAAAATTGATAGTTCTCACAAGCTTTACATGAGAAAGAATAGAAAAAACGTTGTGCAAGAAGCGGAAGAGCCCCGAAGTGAAAGTGATATACATGTATTCAACCTTGAATACATGGAACTTGAGACTGATCTCCAAAATGTATTCCCCAACATTGATCAGCCTGGGGACGCGATCCACCATAATCCCTGAATGGAAATAACTGACACCGAAAATTTTGACGAAGATGAATCCTTCGTATTCCAAAGCGTTTTTTTTGACAGCGAATCTAAAAGTTTAATTATTGAAAAGAGAGATGTAAGAAATAAGAAAGGGAAATCTTGTTCAGAGATTAACCTTAGGAACATGCAGCTGTCCCAAATCTCCCGAATTCACCAAGAAACTGAAGATGCTCTTGATGATTCCATTGGAGGCCTTGAGGCAAAGAATGCCAAACTGAAGGACCAAATCAAGGAATTGGAGGAAGATTTGATTCCTATCCCATTCATTGTTGGTCCTTTAGCAATAACCGTGCCTTCCACCCCTGCAGCCAAATTAAAAGGATCCTCCAGCCTCCTCACATTGTGTAGAGGCTACGTGGAGAAGAATATCAAGAAAAGAATGGAGCTAATTACTGAATCCCGAGAAACATAAAAAAATATAACTTCATTTGGAATGAGGGAACATGCCCTCCAGGAATATTTGCAGGTGGATTTAAAAAATGAAGAAGGTTTCTATCTAGACGCGGTCGTCCCTTTTGGCATCAAAGTCACCAACATGACAGAAATGAGAAGAAGAGAAGAAGATATCCCCTCCCCAAACCGGATCAAACAATTAAATGCACGCTGGAAAGAGAAAGTTAAGAACCTACATCTCATTGTCCTATCACGTGAACAAGCCGTATCAAAGAAAGAAGAATTATTCAGAAATATGATGGAAATAGACTTAGCCGGAAGTACCAACGAGGTTCAAGACCCCAAATTAATCCTCAATTCCTTGTTCTTAACCAAGCAATCCTTCGATGAACAAGTTGAAATTTTTAAGGGGTTTTCTTTTGAAAAGTCTTACGACATCCTGGAATATGATGAGGATGACGCGGACAACTGGCTAATGTTAGCATGTTTTTTAGACAGAGGCAGAGTATGCGTGTTTGTCATTGATGGCGAACCTCAGCACGATCAGTAGCATAGTGATAATGGCAAGATCAACAGTGTAAGCTCAGAAGGAGGAAAATAGTCAAATCACGACAAAGGTTTCGTTTCGGAGTTTCGCAGATTGTGAAATCCAAAGAAAAGAGGTTTAAACTTGCGATATGCGAAATCACGATAACAATCCTAACCATTGGAGTCATAGGACACGTGGCAAGCGATTGGAATTTTCGCTGACTTGCACATTGGAGGAGTCAACGGAGCATGGTGTGGGAAATCACGATATGCGAGATCACGAAAAGATCTCGACCGTCGAATCATCGAGATCGTGGACCATTGATCAAGCATGATGAAGGCCCGTGAAGTTGTGAAATCACGATAATATCTGGACCGTTAGTTCCATAGGACACATGGCAAAAGATCATCGTTTCGCTGACTGGAAAGTCAAAGGAGTGAAGTGCTCGTTTGATTGGCGAGTGGTCATATCTCGTGGTCACATTGTCGAGAGCTGGAGAGCAGAGCTAGAGAAGTCAAGATTTATTTCAGAGTTCATGACATGGAGAGTCGAGAGGACTCATCACAGAATATCCGATATGCGAAAGTGCGAAATGTATTTTTGAATAAGGCTGTGGTCACAGCCAGTGGTTACATCTGCGGAAGATGGAGGAAGAAGCTAGCAGTGTTAAGCTCCATCTCGGAGTCTCAGTGATCGCGACTTGGAGTATTGAGATCCTTCATCACAGGAATCACGATATGCGAGATCGTGATGAGATCTAGACCATCGGATCATTGGAGATCTCGACCATTGATCAGGCTCGATAAAGTTCAAAAGGTCACAAAATACGAAGCACCTTTTGGCGTAGCCTGTGGTCACGTGAGGGGAAGAAACTAGCGGTGCTAAGCTCCATCTTGGAGTTTCGTCGATCGCGACTTGGAGTGTCAAGTCCCTTCATCACAGGAATGCCGAGATGCGAAATCACAAAATTCAAATTATGTTTAGCGCTTGGTCATAGCTAGTGGACATATGAGATAAACGTGAAATCCCGTGGATTTAATCCAACGGTGCTGGTTAATTGGAAACTTGATCGAAGGGTTACTGTTTCACCTCACAGGTAATCGATCAGTTACAATTCAGTTAGCAGAACTGAATCATGATTCTTGGACGGTTGGCGATTCAGTTGCTGATGCGTTTTCTTGGAGATTCAAGGTGTAACTGAATAGGTGGTATAGGATAAATTGGAGACGCAATGATGGTGGAAGGTTGGTCGTTCCGAATGAAAAATGAGTTGAACTGTAAGAAAGGAAAAATTACAGTATGCGTAGTGTGAGACCGACAATATGCGCAGTGTGAGATAAAACTTAGAGATGAGTAACAGATGAGGAACAACTTGAAGCAGAGTAGATTTGCAGAACAAACAGAGGAAGAGAATAATTGCAGAACAGACAGAGGAAGAGAAAAATTGCAGAACAGACACAGGAAGAGAAGAACTGCAGAACAGTTAGAAGCATACCAGATTTATAGAACAGAGAAGAAGTGGTAAGAATCGATTTATCTGTGTTGTTGGATATTCAATCATTTATTTATAATCAGGGAGGTAGGGTGGTGCTAGGGAGGACTGTGGTCCTCCGATATTCGAGTTGGTGCTTGAATATTGGGAGTTGTAGCTTCCATCTAGTTGTGGCTAGAAAACAGGGTGGCAGGGTGGTGCAAGGGAGAACATTGGTTCTCTGATATACAGGTCGGTGCATGTGTAACTGTAACGACCCTGCTTAAATAGTTGTATATGATAATTAATTATAATTAATTTAATAATATAACTGTCCTAAAAGATTAGCTAAACCATAATTATTTCTTAAAATAACATTAACTAATTAATTAGTATTAATTAGTTATTCATGACTGTCAATGATTAATTTAAGTATTAATTAACTCATTAATTAATAAGGTAAATAAATAAAAGGAGGATAATAAAGTATATTATTAAATTAAGTTACGTACCCGAAAATGGATGACATATTAACT
>ML820481.1:7539-18105 GCA_009831015.1 Picea engelmannii | reverse complement strand
CTTACTTTTTACGAGTTGATGAAACAGTAAATGCAATCATAGGATTGGGAGAAGAAATCAAAGAATCTGTAATTGTTCAAAAAGTACTAAGATCTCTTCCTATGAGATTTGACCCTAAGATATCAACACTAGAAGAAAGATCATATCTAAACTCAATAAGCATGGACGAATTGCATGGAATCTTCATAGCATATGAAATGAGAATTGAACAGGAAAATCTAGATATAAAAGAAGCTGCCTTCAAAGCATCCAAAAAGTCAAAGCAAAAGGGAAGGCAAAAAGAAGAATAGAGCATCAGCAGTGACGTCTCAGAAGATGATGAATAAGTGGCCAACTTTGTCAAAAGACTGAACAAGGGAACCGACGGTAGGTATAGAGGTAAGCTTCCTTTAATTTGTTTTAATTGTGATGGTATTGGTCATTTTGCTAACAAATGTCCTTATAAGAAAAAGAGAAATGATGAAGGTTACTCAAAAGGAAAACAAACATATAAAGGCAAAAGAACCACAAAGAAAGTTTTCAAGAAAAGCCTATGCACCAAAGAAGACATCTCATCATCAGATGAAGATGAATTCAGTGACAGTGAGACATAAATAGTTCTATTCATGGCAGTAGAAGACTCTGATAAAGAAGACTCTGAAGAAGAATATGAAGAAGCCAAAGAAGAATATGAAGAAGTCGAAGAAGAAATTGAAGAGTCAGAAGTTGACTACTGAGAGGAATTAATGTGTGCCATAGAAGTTATCAGAAGAGAAAAGAAGAAAAACAAGAAACTACAAGCAAAACTAGACAAGAAAGAAGGCACTCAAGAACTAGAACAAATGATTACAAATTTGAAGGTTCAAATAGAAGAAGATAAAAAAATTGAAGAAGCACTCAAAGAACAACTAGAAGAAAAATATAAGATCATTGGAAATTTGGAAGCAGATATTGTCACATTAAGAAAGGATATTCAAAATAAAAATATGCAGAACAACTCAAAAGTTTTGGATGACATTATCAGCAGTAAAAAATATCATCATGACAAGTCCGGACTTGGATACAATCGGACAGAAAAAGGATCAAGCTCCAAAACAACAGAGCAAGAAACATATCCAAAAAGCTATGCAGAAACAATCAAGGGGGATAGGAAGATCTACAAGGAGGATTACAGGGACACTCCTCCATCGAGAAGATTCAGATTTCAGAATTAACAACCGACAAATAGGCCTTAGGAAGAAGAAGAATTTATAAGAGTACATCCTTTCAAAATATCTTCAATGCCCAGGTATCAAACTATATTTTTTGGTTTATGTTATGCATGTAATAATTTTGGACATAAAGTTGTGAATTGCAGAGCTAACAACATGAACACAAACAACTTTGAAAGTCATACACAAAGGGGTTATCCAAGAAGGCCTAGTGAAACACAGAGAAGAAGTTACAACATGTTTGAATATTTGAGCACTGAAGTGGAATGTTACAAATATAACAATTTTGGACACATGGCCAAAGATTGAAAAATGACAGTCCATCCTAGAGAGCCACAACATAATAACAACAGTCACAGACAGGAACCTTAGAAAAAGGACATGGATAAGAAAGCATGATCAACATAGCAATGAAGAATGCACACTCACTCTATAAGCTAAACATAAGAAACGTGGTTGGTATGTTGATAGTGGCTGTTCAAAACACATGACAGGTGATAGAGATAGGTTTCTTACATTACAAAAGGAAAGAGATGGATCAATCTCCTTCGAAAATGATGATTCAGCTAAAATCATTGGAAAAGGCATAGTCAAAATCGGGAACAAGAATACCATGGCAGAAAATGTTCTACTAGTAGAAGATATGAAACATAATCTTCTAAGTGTGAGTCAAATGTGTGACCAAGGTCATAAAGTTACTTTCGATTCACAAAAGTGCGAGATAAGAAAATAAGGTTAAGGAAAATTGATTGCTATAGCTGCAAGAACTTCAAGCAACATATATGTATTAAGTGAAATTGGAAATGAAAAGTGTTGTCTAGGAAAGGAAGATGAAAGTTAGCTATGGCACAGAAGAATGGGTCACATACATTTTGATAACCTTGTCAAAGTCAATAGAAGAGAAGCAGTCAGAGAAATGCCCTGGATCACGAAACCAACCAACACTTTATGCAAGCATTGTCAACAAGGAAAACAAACAAAGATCAAGTTCAAATCAAAGGAATATTCAACGACAAGACCACTGGAAATTGTGCATACTGATCTAGTTGGACCAACTACAACCAAGGGTTTAAAAGGTGAGAAATACTTTATGTTATTAGTTGATGATTATACAAGAATGACTGCAGTTTGCTTTCTCAAGAATAAGTCAGAAGCTTTTGAAAACTTCAAGATCTACAAGGAAATTGTTGAAAATGAAATGGATTCAAAAATCAAATGCTTGATATCTAATAATGGAGGAGAGTTCACTTCAAAGGAATTTATGGACTGCTGCAGTAGTCATGGAATAAAAAGGCAATTCTCAGTTGTTAGGACACCTCAACAGAATGGAGTTGTTGAAAGAAAGAACATGACAATACAAGAAATGGCTCGAACAATGCTAATGGATTCCAAATTGACAGATATATTTTGGAAATAGGTAGTGCATACAACAATTCATGTTCAAAACAGAGTAATGCTCAGAAACAACATGGACAAAACTCCATACGAGCTATGGAAAGGAAGACCAACAAATGTGAAGCACTTCAAAGTTTTTGGAAGAAAATGCTACATCAAAAGAGAAGATGGAAAAATGGAAAAGTTTGACTCTCGTGTGGACAAAGGAGTACTTGTTGGTTACTCAAGTACAAGGAAAGCATACAAGTGTTACGATCTGAGATTGAACAAAGTTGTAGAAAGAATCAACGTAGCAATTGATGAAACATGCAGACCATAATCAAAGGAAGAAGAAAATAAATCAATGGAACAACTTTTTGAAGAAGAAGCAGAAGATGAAAAAGAAGTATAAGAGGAAGATGAAGAGAATCCGATAGAAGCAGAAGAAAAAGTTCAACAAGTGTCTCCAAAGACACCTAGAAGACAAGTACAGAAGAATCATCCTTCAGATCAGATTATCAGAAATATAGACGCAGGAGTTGAGACTAGAAGAAGAATCCGTTTACCAGAACAAACACACCTAACACTCACATCTACGATTGAACCAACCTATTTTGAAGAGGTTAGCAAGGATGAATTTTGGAACAAGGCCATGGATGAAGAATTGAATCAAATAGAGAAAAATGACACTTGGGAATTGGTTCCAAGACCAAAGGATAAGAATGTGATCGACACAAAGTGGGTATACAGGAATAAATTGAACGAAGATGGACATCTTACAAGGAACAAAGCTAGATTGGTATGTAAAGGATATGCACAGGTTGACGGAATTGACTTTGAAGAGACATTTTCCCTAGTTGCCAAAATGGAAGCAATCTGATTGCTTTTAGCTTATGCATGCTCCAAAAATATTAAAGTGTATCAGATGGATGTAAAATTAACTTTTCTGAATGGGGAACTTGAAGAAGAAGTCTACATTGAACAATCAGAAGGATTTCAGTTGTCAGAGAATGCAGACTATGTGTGCAAATTAAAGAAGGCCTTGTATGGTCTAAAACATGCTTCTAGAGCATGGTACTCTAGACTGGATAAATATCTACAACATGTTCAGAAAAGGAAGTGCATACAACAACCTCTACATCAAGGTAAGTCAAGGTAACATTTTATTAATTGAAGTTTATGTTGATGATATTATTTTTGGTAGTGATGATGATAGGTTAAGCCATAAATTTGCAAAGGATATGCAGAATGAATTTTAAATGTCATTACTTGGAGAACTATCCTTCTTTATGGGACTTCAGATACATCAAAGCGACCAAGGAATTTTTATTTCTCAAACCAAGTATATCAGAGAAATGTTAAAGAGGTTCGGAATGGAAGATTGCAAACCAGTTATCACTCCCATGCAAACCAGTTGCAAGTTAAGCAAAGATGATGATTCAAAGTCTTCAGATCAGAGGCAATATAGGCCAATGATTGGAAACCTACTATATGTGACAACATCTAGACTAGATGTAATGCAGACAGTTGGATAGGTGGCACGATTTCAAACAACACCAAAGGAATCATATGTATTAGCAATGAAGAGAATTTCCAGATATCTCAAAGGAACAAAAGAGTTTGGATTATGGTATCCAAAAGGAAATGATCTATCTCTTATTGCCTACACAGATGCAAATTGGGCAGGTTGTATTGATGACCGACGAAGCACCAGTGGAACAACGTTCTACTTGGGTGAGTGTTTAGTATCATGGGCAAGCAAGAAACAATCATAAGTATCTCTATATACAACCGAGGCAGAGTATATTGCAACAACAACATATTGTACATAGGTTCTTTGGACGAAACAAACTTTGACAGATATACAAGTTTCGTATGATGAGCCCATTCCAATCTATTGTGATAATACAAGCGCCATCAGTATCTCAAAGAACCCGGTGATGAAATTCAAGAAAAAGCACATTCCAATCAAGTATCACTTTCTACGGGAACAAGTTGCAGAAAAGAACATCAGAGTTGAGTATGTGGGCACAAAAGTGTTATCACCCTGTAATTTCCCAGGCTGAGGAGAAAATTGACAGGGGTAACCACAAAATCACTTCAAGTCAAGGATCTAGCCCTCCAAGACTCAGAGAGGGATATCTCTGTCAGATTAAGATTTGTTTGAGCATGGATCTTAGGCTATTTATGAGGATAGAAGATTTGTTTTTAAATTTTTGGGTTGGGACAGCAGAAGAGGACCATTGGGCAAAATGGAGTCAAAGGTTAAAGTGATTAAATGAATGGATAACTGAGACAAAATGTAACCAGGAAGGGTAATCATGTCAGTGGATCCTTTGAGTTTATGAAATGGGAAAAGAAGAATAGATTGAGGTTCATTTCAAATGTAGAGCATAGCTTATCTGAATTCTACATTCTAATTTCAGAAGAAAACATAAAGATTGTTTTAAGCCAGAGCAGGGTGTCTGAGACAAATCCTGAGCCTAATCTTCTTATAAACAATAAGGAAATAAAAAAATAAGTGAAACAAAAGAAAGACAAGTTACATCAGGAAAAACTTCACCACTTAATCACAACACAAGAATCTGGAAACATAATTCCGTTGTATTCATCCATAATAGTCACTTACAATCTTTGAACATTTTTACAGTGGATGGGGATATTTCCATGCCATCCTTCCCTACCAGTCTAACTGATCAACACATTTACATTAAAAACTTATAGAAAATATTCTCCCCAGTCTTAGGAGGTCGAATTCAACCACCTCGGCCAAAAATATAAATAAAATCCCTGAAAATCTTGAACTGTCTGCCATGAAAGACGAGCCGAATTGCTGAAAAAAGGGGTAAACTCAGACATTTTTTTCTCCTCAACGATGAAACCTGTGTATAAAATAAAAGAGGTTATTGTATATGATCATGTTTTGGACAAAAACCTCTTTTTGTTTTTCCAAATTCATCTCCAGCTCGCCGAAAAAACTCCCGCAAAATTAGGACTGAAACATGAAAAAACGAAAAACTGAAAAATGGGGCTGAAACATGGCTTTGATTCTCCCTGCTCCTGTCACCTGTGTAAAATATGGGAGAGGTTTTTGTTCTTCAGCCCATTCTTAACAAAAACCTCTCTCGTATTTTGAAAATTTGTTTCCATTTGCCTGGAATCCCTCTCGGAAGATGAAGTACTGAACAGAAAAAAAAACGGTTTTGAAATTTCGGGAAGGCGGTTTTGGAGGGGCAAAGTGGTTTACTCGGACCCCCCGCGGTGGTAAGCGGTATTGGGAGGGGGTGACAAGTGTCCCTCCCAATATGACCAACTCGGACCCCCAAGGTGTTGATGTGACATGAGGGGGGGGGGTCCGAGTTGTACGGGGAAAAACTTGGGATTAGTTTCATTTTTTAATTTTTGTTTATTTGTTTTGATTTTAATTCTTTATTGTATTGTTTTTTATTTATTTATTTTTATATATGTTTTATTTTAATTTATATATTATATGTTTTAATATATGTTTTATTATTTTGTTTCATTTTTTAATTTGTTTTTTTTAATTAATTTAAATTAATCAAACACTAACCTAATTACTAACTTTAAACAACTAACTAAATTACTAATTATTCATTAATTAATAATTAATTCATTATTAACAAGACTAACCTAAATCTAACTATACTAAATTTAATTACTAACATTATTAATTATCCTATGTTATAATCTAATTAATATTTCTTTATCCTAAGTCTGTTTATGCAGGGATGAAAGGCAGGCGAAATGTAGCCAAAATGGACAAGGAAGTGAGCGACGTAGAGGTGGATGAAGAAGTGAAGGGTGAGGGACTGAAAGGCGCAACGATGGATGAAGGATGCAACAGGGTGATGAAGGATTAGGCGAAATGGATGGAGGGAGAAATGGAATCAACCAAGCCCAGTAAGCCAGATGTCTTCATTGCCGGAGCAATGTCAAATAAACAGCCAAAAAATCGAGTTACCTATGATTATGGGACCCCAACATAGGCTCCACCTGGGGATGGCATCTCCTGAGGAGGTGTCAAGAATCTCAGATCTCTGAACATGCAGACCAACGCTTTATTCATTGGGACATGGAGTCACTGCAGCTGCAATCTTCGAACTGGCTCAGATTTGACTGAACACTGAACTAGATACTATCAACTGCAAACTCTGCTCGAAACCATACAATACTGAAAAAGATGCTCAAATGAGTGAGCTTATTCAAAACTGTTGCCTACCCGACACTACTGATAATTTTGTTGTTCTAAATGATACAATAATGCCAGTGCAGCCAGTCAAACAACTGCTCTAATAACTCTGCTCTTTCATTGTTTTTAACCAGTATTAGAGATAGAATTTGCATGGGAAACATAGATTGATTTCCAACCTGATCTTCACAACACAAAGCCCTGGTACTGTGGACAATTACAAAAACTTTGGGTATCAATGGGAATTCTGAAAACAATAGCTCCTCCATATAGACAACTATAGGATCATAATAGACATGACCTATCTCCTAATGTTCAAATTTAACCAACCCAACTTCATGACTTGATGTTGTAGTTATGCTATTTACATCCTCATGCACTTCCTGACATGGCTGAAACTTTATTGATGGGCTTTGAAATGATACTTTTGTTGAACACAACGATGAAGTTGACTGTCTGATCATATCAAAATCATAAATGTTTTTCAGCCCATGACTAGCAAATGAAACAGGCTCTGTTTGCATATGTCAATCAATACCTATGCTATTGGATCTTATAGCAAATGAGGAAGCTGTTGCATTGGTTCTAGTGAAACATTATAATCTTTCCTGTATTCATCATTCAAAATATGACCAAAATTTCCTTTCAAAATCTGAAATGAATTTGAGCATAATGGTATAGAATAAAAAAAGATCAGGCCATCATTTGTTTCAGCCTCTGAGACTGCATCTAAGATTTGACATTCAATATGACTCAAGGGTTGTACCTCTGAATCTAAAACAAGTTCTTTATCATGCATGATTTCCTCATCCTATTGGTAAGAGAGTTCTCCATTTCTATCGTTAACAATTTGCTTATAATTTTCTCTCAGAAATGAGGCAAAATATAAGGGCAAGGATTTTGCACTTACTTGAAAACTTTCTGCACTGTCCTCATTGTTGTCATGATTAATAGGCAACTGCTGATTTTCATCCTTGAGCTGAAACTAAAGTTCTTCTTCCCAACCATGTGCTACTAATTGCTTTTAACAATCATCATCAATTTCAATTATATCCTCATCATACTTGGGTGAATTGTCTATGTAAGGAATGTCATCAAACATATACATTACATCAATTAATTGCTCCTCTACATGCTGATTTTGAGCTTCATCTTTGACCATATTATGAATCGAGTACATGAAATAATCCTCTTCTGTTTTAGGAAGCCAAGGATGAGCTACAAACTATTTGAGATCAATGAGCTTTTTCTTTTCTGGAACTAATGAAACATGTGATCTTTGAACAACAAGTTCATCTTCTCTACTAATCCTCTGCATCATCTTGTTGACTGTGTTGGTCAGAATATCTAATTTCATTTATGAAGATATCATATGTTCCTTTTCCATTCTATCTTTATCTTCTTCCTTTAACTTCTCCTTTTTGTTCAACAAGTTAGCTTCCACATCAACTGCAATCTTTTGCATTTCTTCAAGGGTTGTAGTGTTCCTTTCTCTTAATTGGAATGCCATCTCTGGATCAAAAGCATCAGGGTAATGCAAGTGAGCTAATCCTGGGGGTGGCCTTATATCAACATGCATTGCATGGTAGACCTTATTGAACCTTGCTAAAAACTGATGTACTGTCTCCCCTCGCTGTCTTTTCAAATGGTCATATTCTTCTAGGATGAGAAAGACATTTCTCATGATCACCCATCGATCTAGGAAAACTTGCATGAATTGATGGAAATTGCTAATGCTTGCAGCTGGAGGATTCTTAAACTAATTTTTGACTTTACCTTGCAATGATAGGGCAAAAATCCTGATACATACATCATCTTCTTCCACCTCAAACAGATCAAGAAAATCCTCAAGACTTTGGATGTGCTTTTCAGCAGTGATCTTCACATTTTCCCCATCAAACCTGGGCAGATTATTGCTATAATTGGCAGGGAGGTCATGGAGAATAGGAGGCAAATCTAGAGGCTTGTATCTATTTGGGATTTTTGCAGGTATAGGAGGTAAAGTAAGAGGCTTATAATCGCTTGACAACTTGGCAAAAGTAGGAGATAAAGCACGAGGCTCATGTCTCACTGGGTTTTCTACAAGTGTATCTGGGATGTGCACAAGTGTACGAGTATGTACATGATCTACAATTTGGGGCTTAGTCTCTTGAGGTTCATCAATTTGCAGATGATCAATGTAAACTTCAACAATATACTCTTGATCCAGATTAGAGAAAGATAAGACATAATTATAGATAAAACCAAAAATGTATTGAATACAATTTGATCTTGAATACCTGCTCTTTCTATATTGCTTGGTCATGCTTCAGGTTCTTCCTCCAGTGGAGTCTTTGAGTTGGCACTATTCTAGAGCTGATTGGAGTTGCCATGTGAAATATTTCAGCCTTCTTGTATCTGGTCACTGTCCACCATCAGTGATCAGATCTGGAACTTGAAGTGCATTACTGGAGAAAGTCCCCAGTATGGTCGCCATTATGTTATCACCCTGTAATTTCCGAGGCCGAGGAGGAAATCGACAGGGGTAACCACAAAACCACTTCGAGTCAAGGATCTAGCCCTCCGAGACTCAGAGAGGGATCTCCCTGTCAGATTTAGATTTGTTTGAGCATGGATCTTAGGCTAGCTATGAGGATATAATATTTGTTTTTAAATTTTTGGGTTGGGAAAGCAGAGGAGGACCATTGGGCAAAATGGAGTCAAAGGTTAAAGTGATTAAATGAATGGATAACTAAGACAAAATGTAACCAGGAAGGGTAATCATGTCAGTGAATCCTTTGAGTTTATGAAATGGGAAAAGAAGAATAGATTGAGGTTCATTTCAAATGCAGAGCAGAGCTTATCTGAATTCTACATTCTAATTTCAGAAGAAAACATAAAGATTGTTTTAAGCCAGAGAAGGGTGTCTGAGCCTAATCTTCTTATAAACAGTAAGAAAAGAAAACAATAAGTGAAACAAAAGAAAGACAAGTTACATCAGGAAAAACTTCACCACTTAATCACGACACAAGAATCTGGAAACATAATGTCATTGTATTCATCCATAACAGTCACTTACAGCCTTTGAAATTTTTTACAGTGGATGGGGACATTTCCATGCCATCCTTCCCTGCCAATCTAACTGATCAACACATTTCCATTAAAATTTTATAGAAAATATTCTCCCCAGGCCCAGGAGGTTGAATTCAACCACGTCAACCACAAATAGAAATAGAATCCCTGAAAATCTTGAACTGTCCGCCATGAAAGACGGGCTGAATTGCTGAAAAAATGGGTCAACGCAAACATATGTTTCTCCTCAACTCTGACACCTGTGTATAAAATTAAAGAGGTTATTCTATATGAGCATGTTTTGGACAAAAAAATCTTTCGTTTTTTCCAAATTCATCTCCAGCTCGCTGAAATAGCTCCCACAAAATCAGGACCGAAACAGGAAAAACTGAAAAACTGAAAAACGAGGCTGAAAGATAGCTTCGATTATCCCTAATCCTGTTACCTGTGTAAAATATGGGAGAGGTTTTTGTTCTTCAGCCTGTTCTGAACAAAAACCTCTTATTTATTTTGAAATTTCATTTCTATTTTCCCGAAATACCTCTCGGAAGATGAAGTGTTGAACAGGCAAAAAAACGGTTTTGAAATTTTGGGAGGGCAGTTTTGGAGGGGAAAAGTGGTTTACTCGGACCCCCATGGGGTGGTAAGCAGTATTGGGAGGGGGGTCCGAGTTCACCAGGGGGTGACAAGTTTCCCTTCCAATACCACCAACTCGGACCCCCAAGGTGTTGATGTGACGTG
>ML820480.1:49520-78925 GCA_009831015.1 Picea engelmannii | reverse complement strand
TGAATCAGTGATGAGCAATTATACCAATTATTAATTCTTTAAACCACAAAGTATATTCTTTTACTTATTCAACCATGTTCATCTGTTCATCATCAACATTTTATTGTATCATAAGCATTAACATTCATCAGTTCATAATAAACAATAATAAACACATCCACATAATTCACATTACACCAATATTTATGTGGAAACCCAATGCGGGAGAAAACTACATAATTCTTTTTATTATATGTCAAGAATTACATTCAAGGAAGCACCAACTTCCAATTCTCCAGCTACAACTGGAAGGAGGCTCCAACCCCCTAGTTTCTCAAGCTACAACCTAAGGGAAGATCCAACTCCCCAATTCTATGGCTACAACCAGAAGGAGGCTACAACCCCCTATGTTCTTTAGCTACAATCGGAAGGTGGATACAACCACCTAGTTTCTCATGCTACAGCCTGAGGGAAGCTCCAACTCCCCAATTCTCTGGCTACAAACAAAAGGAGGATACAACCCCCTATGTTCTCCGACTATAACTAGAAGGTGGCTACAACCACCTATCTTTTCCCCATCCAACCGCCCTGAAATATAAGTAGAATGATGGAACCACTGTCACACTATCATTTTGAGATATATTGTTGTAAACCTATACCAATCAACTTGCACCAAACAACCTGTAACAAATTGTACCAAACAACATGTAATCAACCTGTACCATAAACAAGTGCATCAACCATGCACCAACCTGTACCTCAACCTGTACCATAAAAAAAGTGCATAAACCATGCACCAAACCTCTACAAATAACCTGTCCAAAAAACCTATCACAACAACCTGTCTCATCAATCTTATCAACCAAATCAAATCTACTCACCAAGACAACTCTCAACAATGTGCATCGAAACAACTCATAATCATCACCAATATCAATATGTGCTTCTAATAATATACCAAGACAAGTATGCTAAATCATCCATAAACCATTTGTCAACAATACTACTAACACGTGCCTCCAACCATGTACCAAGTATGTACCAATCATGCATCAACTATGACTCATCAAGATGTACCAACACCATCAACTATACACCTCATGTATGTGCCAACTCATCAACTACTTGTCTCAACCATGTACCCAACATGTACCTCAACCATATACAAAATACATATACAAATATAACCATCAAAATTTCTCTAGCAATACATCACACTATCCATAACCAAATACCATAAATCATTACATCAAACCATGTGCCACAACCTCACTATTACACAACCTCTATCTGTAACATACCTCAACCAAAATCCCTCATCAATTTTATCATCCAAATCTGATTTGTAACTCTGTAACATACCTGGTGTATATGATCACATACCTGCAAACCTTCCTTAGCTTTAACAACAAGAGACTAGATATTTCATCGAACATTACTTTAGTCTCACATGACTAATTTTGGACTATTCAACAACCCTAACTTGCAATAATCATAACTATGTAGTTTTAATGAATAAAGATACAAAAATAATACACAATGTTCTTCAGTTTCTTTTGTGCAATTCCTCCAGGTTTCACTACTTGGAACCTCTTAGAAAAAGAGTTATAGCTAAAATGACATACCTTGTTGAATTATGACTTATTCTAGAGAGCGAACTTGTAGAGTGTGCCCCACATGGAATATTTGTTGTATAGATCTGAAAATGGTACACATAATATCACATAATGTACTATAACCAATACATTTGGTATTACTAAATTTGGAGTTTTTATGAAGAAGTTATGACGTTTTTACCCGAAACACCTGTTTTAGACTAGTTTCAGGACTGACCACAAACCCTATTTTCCACAGAGTGTAACTCCAAAAATACAATGACCCACAAGATGAAATTTTTATCACAACTACTTGGATATGTTTTCTCAACGACCTCTAGATTTTTCTATCTGAATCATTGTAGAAAAAATGTTATTTCAAAAATGGTGAGATGACCTGTAAATAACATACCTTAGAAAGCATCATCAAAAGACTTTATCCTCCCTTGAATTTCATCCTTTTTTACTTCACCATCCCTTTGAAATTCTCCTTAGATATTCTTTGGTTACCTCAGTCACTTGTAGATATTCAATATGCTCAATGGATGCAAATGGGAGACCCTTTCTCTTTTATTTATACTCCTCAAGTAGCTTCCTCTAGAAGTATCCACTTAACCACTTTGTCCACTTAGCCACTTTGTCCATTTAACCAACTTTGTCCACTTAGCAACTTTGTCCACTTAACCATTTTTTCCACTTATACACTTTGTCCACTTAACAAACTTTTTCCACTTAGCCACTTTGTCCACTTAACCATTTTTTCCACTTAGCCACTTTGTCACTTAACCAACTTTGTCCACTTAGCCACTTTGTCCACTTAACCCCTTTGACTACTTTGTCCACTTAACCCCTTTGACTACTTTATTATTTAGATAATTTCTCTTTACTCAAAACTTCTTGTTACAACTAAATTTTATATAATTATTCAATTCATAGCTTCTTTTCCCTTAACTAACTTCTTGTTGCAACCAATTTATTATTTAATTTATTTCTTGTTCAACCACTTTGACTATTCAATCTTGTCATCACAACTACTTTACCATAATTACCAAATTCACAAATTATTTTTGCAACTAATTTATTTTTAATTATTTTCTCAATGAAACAACTATACCCATGATTAAATCCTAGTTTCACCCACTTTGACTAGTCAACTTCTTCTAGGAGTTTCTAGAGTAATTTGACTTCTTTGACCTTCTAGGGGCTTCTAGATAACTCATGAGGGTTCTCCAACTTCACAAGGCCATAACTCTCTAACCGTGAAGAGTTATGTGACGTTCCATATATCACCAGAAATGACATGACATGTACTATCCATGTAGAATATTATTACCTATAAATTCGTTGATCTTCATGTCCTTATACCTCGAACATACTCAGGTCCCTTACCCATGCCTTTGTGCTACCAGAATGGGATACTAGGATTCTCCAAGGGTTGACATCAATCTACAATATCAATCTCCAAAGGTTGACATAAATGACAACCAACAATCCATTCCAACTTTCCATTAACCTAAGCCAATTTTATGACACCATTTAGGTACCTCAACACATGTTTTGTTGCTATCCAATGCAAATGTCTAGGCTCAACCATGTATTGACTCAAAGTGCTCATTGCAAAACATATATCCATCCTAGTTTTAACCAGGTACATCAAGGATCCAATCAATTGTCTGTACATCATGGGAGGCACCAAATCTGAAGATGAATCACTCAATAGCTTCAAATTTTTCATCATAGGTGTGGCCATGGACTTGCAGTCCATCATCCTGAGTCTCTGCAGGGTCTCAATAGTATATTTTCCTTGGCTAAGGAAAATCTCATCTAGTCTCTTCCACACCTCCAATCCCAAGAAATCACTACTACATATAGAAAAAATTGCGATGAACTACTTGAAAGTAGCTTTTCATTGCAAAAATGAAGATAAAGATTTAAATTTATCTTTCTTTTTTTTAATCATCCCGCGTTCACCGCCTAGGCGACGACCTCTATCTTTCTTCGCATAGTTTTTCGCATGGGTGAAGACACAAAAATTACTGTTGCACTGTTCAAAGTTACCCAACTATTTGAAAAAGTCAATATTGACTTGGTCAATGCTCGTCGCAAAATTCGTCACATGTGCAACGACACAAATATTATCTTTGCACTGTTCAAAAAGTCACCCAACTATTTGAAAAAGTTAATATTGACTTGGTCAAAGTTCATCAAAATGGCGACGAAATAAAATATATAAATATTTTTCAAATTAGTGATGTTGCGACAATCTTGCCATAACAACGACGATTCAGAAAAGGTATTTTTGTGTGTAAGAATAATAGTGGAAAATATTAGAGGTGGGAAAGAAAGTAAAGAGGGTGAAAAGGGTGATGGAAGATGTTATTGCCCTTGCAAAAAATGTAGTTTTACATGCCCTGTAAGAATTTAATAGAAACAGCTAAAAAACATTGTAGGAAATATGGGCACACTGATGGGGGATCGAATGAATATTGTCCCATGGTAATTAGCTATATATTCATTATCTGCTTATATATATATATATATATATATATATATATATATATATATATGGTTTGAATATTTGTTATACAAACTAATTTTGCATTATTGTTTGTAATTATAAAGTTAGAGCCCCCCCCTAACTTTATGCACAATGCTGCACCAAGTAGTAGTATAAATGATGTTGTAAAAGTTGAGGAACATGAAGCAAATGAGGATCTCATGGAAGAAGATGATGTGACAAATCAAATGATCCAATATTTTTTTTCTCAGCCGGATATGGATGGGGACAGTGATGGTATTTATGATGGACCTCTATTAAAAAAGGAAAAAAAACGACTTTATAAAGGCTCAAGATAAAATCTTCTCTCCACTACATCGTTGTTGGTGAACTTAAAGGTTATGAATCATTTGTCAAACACGTGTATGACACAGATCCTAAGGTATGTAATATGTTTCATCTCATATACATAAATGTTGACTTTTATATATTTTTTCTGGTGTTGATTAATGTGTAAAATAAGAATGCAATATTTATGATTAATATTCTTTACATTAACTAGTAATTATTTGTTATGTTGTATATTGTTAGGTGAATTTTTGTTACCATCGTCAAATATCTTACCTTGCACATATCGAGATTTGTTTGCCTTTGTGAAAGACATTGGAATGGAGTATCAAACTATAGATGCATGTGTTAATGATCATATTATATATTGTGGACAACATGCATAAAAAATAGAATGTCTGCAATGTCTTATCAGTAGATATCGAACCGATCAAGTAACAAAAAAGGTGCCTCAAAGGGTTCTTTGTCATATTCCCATAATTCCACATTTGCAGTGATTGTTCAGGTGTGAAATGTTAATGTTTAAGCCATTATTATAGTTCTTTGCATTTCAATGAATAACAACAGCATAAGATAAAATCACTGATAAATACACAATCACAAGAGACACATCATTTATCTTGGGAAACCCTCAAGGGGCATAAAACCCAACAAAACTTCCTTAATATAGAGAGCCAATACAATGCCAAGAGATAACTCAAACAAGTACAAAAAGTCCTCTCCCAAAGATGCGCCTCTCTCTCTCTCTCTCTCTCTCTCTCTCTCTCTATCTCTTCTCCAACTGCAGCTCCGAAACTTGTCTCTCAATGAACAAGTGAGTGTGTGTCTAAGTGAGGTGCTAGCCTCCTTATTTATACAAGACTGGCACATGTGGGAGTGTCCTTTCACCGGCAGGGCCGACTTCTTCTCCTAGGTGGTTATAACCACCTTTATTATATTTCAGGGCCTCTTTGATATATTATGGGGCCGACTTCTCTTTCTGCGTATCACAATTACATTATGACCAATCCACAAAAGGGGATTTGGTCCTTTTACAATAGACGACATGATCAATCCACAATGGGGATTGATCCAATGAATAATACATAAAATAATAATAAGAATACACTTTGCAGTTACATTATTTCAACACTCCCCCTTAACAAAAAGGGTATTCTACATCAGCATCATACGAGAGAGAGGCCTTTATCATCTAGAACATCAGGAGGATAGCATCATCAATATCATCTTGGAACACTTACTGGTGTATCTATAAATCATCGAAAGTTTTCTTCATCGGCAACATCGTCATTCTCAAAGGAATGCAATCATCATATGCATCAATATGTATTAGTATAAAACTAATACATCATCATCATCACAGCACGAGGCTGGCTCATCATAATACAAGATTGGATTTACGTCACAACTGTTAAGTTGGAAGCTCATTACTCGTCTTGCTTCATGTCACATCAATCAAGCTGGGAGAAGATACTAGACTGGCTATATGTCATAGCTTCTCAAGCTTGAAGAACAGTACGAGTCTCATCTCAACGTCTTGCTTTATGTCACAACACTCAAGCTGGAAGTAAGATACTAGACTGGCTTTACGTCACAATTGTCAAGCCGAAAGCACAGTACTAGTCTCATCTCAATGTATTTCTTTATGTCACAACACTCAAGTTGGAAGCAAGATACTAGACTAGCTTTACGTCATAGCTGTCAAGCCAGAAGCATAGTACTAGTCTCATCTCAACGTCTTGCTTTACATCACAACACACAAGCTGGAAGCAAGATACTAGAATGGATTTACGTCACATCTGTCAAGCCATAAGCACAGTACTATTCTCATCTCAACGTCTTGTTTTAAATCACAACACTCAAGCTGGAAGCAAGATACTAGACTGGCTTTACATCACAGTTGTCAAGCCGGAAGCACAGTACTAGTCTCATCACATCTTCTTGCTTTATGTCACAGCAATGAGGCTAGAAGCAAGAGATGTCTCATCACAAAAACTACTCCCCCTTTCCAGGAAGGTCCTTTCAAACTATTCCAAGCTTATCTCGAAAGTGCTCAAACTTTACACAAGATAGAGGCTTGGTCAACACATCAATAATAGCTAACGTACTGGAGCTTTAAGTCTCCTCTCTACACCATGTCACAGATGTAATGATAACGAATCTCTATGTTCTTTGACCTGTCATGGAATACACGATTCTTTGTCATCTTTATATAGCTCTGGTTGTCACATAGGATCATGGTTGCTTCCATCTCTAGGTCAAATAGGCCGGTCAATAAATTTCGAATCCATATAGCTTTGAAGCTAGAAGAACATGCAATAATGTATTCTACTTCTGTTGTGTTGAGAGAAGTGCTAGATTGCTTCCTACTCTACCACGAGATCATGGTTGATTCCAAACTGAAACAACATCCTGAAGTGCTTTTTCTGTCAGAAACACTTCCTACCCAATCTGAATCAGTGTACCCACTCAATGTGAAATCACGATCTCCATCATAATTGAGACCACAATCTAATGTACCCTTAAGGTACCTCATCACATGTTTTGCAGCCACAAGGTGAACATGTCTAGGTTCTACCAGAAACTAACTCAAGGTGTTCACAAAAAAACAAATGTTTGGTTTGTTGTTTGTCAGGTACATCAACGATCCAATAATATGTCTATACAGTGTGGCATCAATCAATTCTAACGAAGTATCGACCAACAACTTCAACTTCGTTTCCATGGGTGTATTCATGGGCTTGCACTCTAACATGTCGAATCTCTTCAAGATTTCGACTGCATACTTCCCTTGGTTAAGGAAGCTCCTCTCTGGACTCTTCCATACCTCAATACCTAAGAAATAGTGCATTAGGCCAAGGTCTTTCATCTCAAATTCTGAAGAATAAGTCATCCACATACAGTAATAGTATTATTGGCTCATCGTTCATAACCTTGAAGTAGAGGTTGGAATTTTCTTTACTCTTGGTAAATCCCAAGCTCGTCAGAAAGCTGTCTATCCG
Organism: Picea engelmannii; assembly: GCA_009831015.1. Classification (NCBI taxonomy): domain Eukaryota; kingdom Viridiplantae; phylum Streptophyta; class Pinopsida; order Pinales; family Pinaceae; genus Picea; species Picea engelmannii. The sequence continues at coordinate 71,504 of ML820480.1, read as the reverse complement.
GCCATACCAAGCTCTAGGAACTTGCTTCAATCTGTACAAGGATTTATTCAACTTGCAGACACGAGACTTCCTATATTCAACTTCAAATCCTTGAGGTTTCTCTATATACACTTCCTCTTCAATAACACCATTTAGGAAAGATGTCTTTGTGTCCATGTGGTGTAACTTCCACTTCATCTTAGCTGCAAGGGCTATGATAGTTCTGATCGAAGTGTATCTAGCTACATGAGCGAATGTCTCTTCATAGTCAATGTCTTCTTTTTGAGAAAATCCATAAGCTACAAACCTTGCTTTATACTTCTCAATACTTCCATCAACAACATGTTTTATTTTGAAGATCCATCTGGACGATACCACATCCTTTCTATTCGGTCTAGGAACTATTTCCCATACATCCATCTTTATTATGGATTGGTATTCTTATGTCATGGCAACTGCCCATTATTTCTTCTGAATGGTTTCTTCAAAGAAGGTAGGATCCTTTTATAGGAGATCACACATCAAAGCCATATAACTGGAGAATGTCTTAGGTCTCTTCACATGTCTCGTGGTTCCTTAGGGAACACCATATTTCTCTCCATCTTGAATAAGCTCACTAGCCCAAGATGCTTTTTTTTATGGGAGATTTTCATTTGAGGAGGTTCTTGAAACTCTAGTACATCATGATATTCTAGAATTTCCTCATCAGGGGAAGTTATGACTTCCCTCACTGGTTCAACAACTCTGAGAACCTCCCTCACTGATTCTACAACTCTGGGGTTACGAGTTCCTCTTCATATACCTGTTCAAGATTACATTTTATCAATTTCTTGAGCATTGCATCTTCATCAAAGGTCACATCCCTACTGATATCAATGTGGCGGTGACCTGGTATATAGATCCAGAAGGCCTTGGAGACCTCACAGTATCCCACAAATATTCCCTTCTTTCCTGAGGGTTCCAGCTTGTTTCTTTTCTCTTTCGGTATATGTATAAATACTGGGAAACCAAATATTTTGAGATGGCTTACCTCTGGCTTCTTTCCGGTGAACATTTATTCCAGGGTATTGAACCCAAGTGCACTATGGGAAAATTGGTTTTGCATATATACAACTGTCATTGTTGCTTTTGCCCATAAGCACATAGGAATATCTTGATCGTGGATCATGGTCTTCACGACTTCCATTATTGTTCTGTTCTTTCTTTCATCCACATTATTTTGTTGAGGATTATAGGGAGTAGTGAGTTCCCTCTTGATCCCAACATCTTTACAGAAGTTCATGAACTCTTTTAAGGTGTATTCTCCTCCATTATTTGACCTGAGTATCTTGATCTTTCTTTCAGAAATATTCTCTATCAAGACTTTGAATTCCTTGAATTTGATGAACACTTCATCTTTAGATTTCAAGAGATACAACCAAGTCTTATGAGAATAATAATCAATAAGTGATACATAGTATCCATACCCACTCATGGAGGACAATGGCATTGGGCCACACACATCTGAATGGATGAGTTCTAGAAATCCTTCTGCTTTGTTGTCTCTCTTCGGAAAAGGGTTCTTGATGTTCTTCCCTTGTGAAAATCCATTGCATATGCCTTCATGATCAACCTTGAGTTCTGGTAAACATGTGATAGCTTTGAATAGGTATGGTAGCACCTTGTAGTTAATGTGAGCTAATCTTTTATGCCAAAGTTGACATGGATTCTCAATGGCGTGGGTCATGACATCTTTTGAGTGACCCTTTAGCTTATACAAGCCACCTTCTTCTTTTCCAATGATGGTTACTTCATTTATGGTATCTCCTTTAGCACATTGCCTTTTTCAACCTTTACTATAGATTCCTCAAGGTTATTATCTATGACCTGGAGCAAGGTCAAAAAAATAGAAAGCAAGAATAATATCCTTTTGATAATATAAATCAATAACACGAACAATCATCACAGTAGCTCCTTTAGAGATATCACTTGTAATTTGTCTGAAGAAAAGATTAAAGGTAAGGAATACAATACGAAATGAGGTCAACACTCTCATAGTGTTGTGATCAAACATTCATCCATGGCAACCTAAGGCTAACACATGAGATTCTTCCTAGAGGAGGTGTTGGTTGTATTAGAAAAATGATTACGTTAATAATTTACCTCTATATGCTCACATGATACCAAGTATGATACTTTACAAAGACTGTTATCTCAACTATAGTCATCAACTTGTCATGTGTACCTTTGAATCTTATTAACTTGATTAATCAAACCTGGAGCCTTGTCCTCAGGAATGAGTGCTTTCTTTTCTTCTGAGTCTCCTTCACTCAATATGATGAGTGCTTTCTTCAACCTGTCTTCTGTACTAAGACAATACTCTATCTTGATAGAAGGTTGGGTTAGAGGATAATCTCTATGATCTCAACTTTTAATCCATCTAATACCTTGATCATGGCTTCAACACACAACACTGATTAAGATAATGCCATAACAAATAGATGCATAATGTAATAATCAAAGCTAAGTTGCATTATTCTTATGAATGTGTTGGATCTTGAGATCCTTCTGGATCTATGGCAAGAGATCCCTTCTTTTGCAAATACTCTTTAAAGTTTAACCATTTAAACATATGTGAGTACATACCTCTGATAGAATTTGCATGTAGTGGCACCATTTGGCAGTAGTGGTAATCATTACCAACTCTTAAAAACTTAAAGGGTGTTTGCAACTGGTGCTACAGCTACAACTGCAACTGATACTGCAACTTAGGGTTCTATGAGGAAACCCTAATTTTTTAAACTTCAAATTTTGAAATTCTGATCCAGGGGAAAGATGTGTTGAGCTGAGGCGAGTAAGGTGGTGCAGTCAGTTTTATGAAAATCCAACTTTTACCCCTCCAAACTTGATCTGCGGATTTCTGAACTGGTGCTTCTAATTTTATGGTACCTCTGGTACTCTAGTACTTTTGGTACTTCTGCTACTTTGGTTTTCTAGTACTTCTGGTACTTTGTGAAACTAGTGTTTCACTTTCCGGGAGATCTAACCATTGAAAAGGTGCACTGAAGGTGCCAAAATGATCCTTGGGGGAGGGCACACTTTTCTAGATGGTTTTAGGGCTGAAATACCTCTCCAACAAAAAACACTAATTTGCATGTATGACAACAATGACGTTTTTCACTTTTCTCTGGTGAAAGATGCTCTCTTCAGCTTGGCTCTGATACCATGTTAATGTTTAAGCCATTATTATAGTTCTTTGCATTTCAATGAATAACAACAACATAAGATAAGATCACTGATAAATAGACAATCACAAGAGACACTTCATTTATCCTAGGAAACCCTCATGGGGCAGAAAACCCATAAAAAATTCCTTAATATAGATAGCCAATACCATGCCAAGAGATAACTCAAACAAGTATAGAAATCCCTCTCCCAAATATGCGCCTCTCTCTCTCTCTCTCTATCTCTCTTCTCCAACTGCAGCTCCGAAACTTGTCCCTCAATGAACAAGTGAGTGTGTGTCTAAGTGAGGCGCTAGCCTCCTTATTTATACAAGGTTGGCATGCATGGGAGTGTCCTTTCACTGGCAGGGCCGACTTCTTCTCCTAGGTGTCTATAACCACCTTTATTATATTCTGGGGCCTCTTTGATATATTTTGGGGCTGACTTCTCTTTTTGCCTATCAAAATTATATTATGACCAATCCGCAAAAGGGGATTTGGCTCTTTTACAATAGCCAACATGATCAATCCACAATGGGGATTGATCCAATGAATAATATATCAAATAATAATAATAATACACTTTGCAGTTACATTATTTAAACATGAAATCATAGCACAATTATTAATTACCATGCATAGAACATAAGTGGATATGGTGTTCTTCGAATGTCTGTAGATGGCTATGCATTTAGGGAAATTGAGGAAAAATAGGAAGATTTCAAAGATGGACCTCGCAATGTTAGGATTTCAATGACAACTGATGGTGTTAATCCATTCAGAGATCTTAGGTCTATTTACTCAATGTGGCCTATTTTCGTTATCAACAATAGCATTCCTCCTTGGATGTCAATAAAGAGGGAGCACATAATGTTGACAATGATTGTTCTAGGTTTTTGTTTACATTAATTTTTTGAATGTAACATTTTCATTTTTTTTTTTTTTTGCATAATATATTTTGTTTATTTATTTACTTATATATACATATCATGGTAGTAATTATGTATAATTTCAAAAAATTAGGTAAGTACCAAGTTAAATATATGAATGTATATATCGATCCTCTTATCGACAAGCTACTAAAGTTATGGGCCGACATCACTATGTATGACATATGTAAACCAATCGGGAAGAAGAAATTTCAATTCTGTGGAATACTTGTATGGAAAATTCATGATGACCCAGGACTAACACATTTTTGTGGTATGTAGCATTCTGTTTCACTTTAATACTATACAAATGTTTAAAGATATCATGCATATTTTTTAAACAATCCCATCATATAATTGAAATTAATCCATTTGACGTTGCAGGTCTTCAAACAAAGGGTAAATTTGCATGTCCAATTTGTTGTCCTAAAATGAAGTATCATCATTCAATTTTTTTAGGAAAGGTGGTGTTTTATGAGTATAGGCATCTCCTCCCTAAGAACCATAGGTATCATACTACTGAAAACATACTTTCAATGGGAAAGAAGAGACTGAATTAAAACCACGAAGAATGAAAACTCATTTATGGAGGTTGAAATATAATAGGAATCATCAAGGTATGCAATTTCTTTATGTATCGTATATGTAATTTTTTGAATTTTTATTTTAATAATTATTGAATTTATTTTACTGTATTTTAATTGTTGTTATTTCTTTTATGCTTCGTGATGAAGGTCACCATCATGAAGCTGTTAATAATGGGCTTCCACGAGGAATGAAATGTTATTCCACTCAATTCATGAGGATTCCCTACTATGAGAAGCTAAAAATAAATCATTTGTTTGATACAATGCATATTGGGAAGAATGTGATAGAAACATTATGGAGAATCATAGATGGTAGGAGGGATAAAGAAAAAATTGTCAAAATTTGTACTGACATTCAGGAAGCCAATCATGCCATGCGAAGTGTGATATTAACAGAGCAACAAAGAAATGATGTAAAAGAGGTCATTCAGAGAATTCAATTTCTCACAGGTTTTTATTCAAACATAAATAATATCTTAATGAAGAAAGGTGAATTTGGTGGGGTAGAAACACATGATTGGCGTACCTTCATTAAGGTAATAATTTTGGTATACATATTTATATATTGGCCATATACATCTTTTAAGATTTTTTCTTTTTTTGTCTACTTTGGTCGAAACAAATAACGATTCATTTTTTTATATAGTATGTTCTACCACTATCTCTCCCAAACGAATTATACAACAACATCAAACAAGTTATATATGATCTTGGAAAATACATGAGGTAAGTAGCTGTGATTTATAATATGCAAAATGTTCTTTCAATTTGTTGGTGTACTTAATGACATGTATTTGACTTGTAATGTAATATATTATGTTATGTTATAATGTTGAAACATGTTGTTTTCTTGTGTCATGATCTATAGATAGTTATCATTGAAACAAATCCATGAAGATGATATAAAGTATTGAAAGAGAGAAATTCCTCGACTAATGTGTGAAATGAAAAAATATCTACCTCCAACATTTTTCAATGCACAAGAACACTGCCTCATACACCAAGTTGAGGAGATTGAAATGTGTGGACCTATACACACAAGTTCAATGTGGATGGTGGAGAGGCACTTGAAATCATTGAAGGATTTGGTTAGACAAAGAGCACGTCCTGAGGGTTCTATGGTGGAGGGATATATGGTATATCAATCCATGGTGTATATTAGTCAATATCCTCCTAAATTAGTAGAACCAACTATGCATGCAATGGATCACATTTGGGATGTGAACTCCATAAAAAAAATTCAAGTTCATGAGCACCTGTCGGGGAAAGGTAAAATGAAAAAATTGAGAGGTAATATATTAATAATTATGCAGATTTATATTAATACATAAAAATATTTATTTTTGGTGTATATGATCATACTCATTAATATATTAATATCTATTATTTCATCAATTATTAATATTTACCATGGTTATAACTAATATTTAATATTGGTGAATTATGATTTTTTGATTCAATTGCTCAAAATTGGGATGCACTGCATTTATACATTGCAAACAATATTGGCTGGATGAATGTATGGATTGAAATATGTAAACAACATCATGGTGGTAGGTTATCATGGAAACAACTGTATGGATTGGTTAGAGAAGCTCGTCGTAAAAATGATGCCAATGTTACGTAGAGGGAAATTTATTTAGCATATGGTTTGAAAGATGTACAAGCAAACAAATTTACCCATTTTATTTAGTTATTTTATATTATATTAATGTGACTATAGGTGTGTATTTTCCAAATAATTTCCAAGTTATATAAATATGTTTATTAATTGACAATTCATCTTTTACATGTCTGGCATATTGCAGTTGAAACACCACAAGGCTATGTGGTGCAATGGTCGTAAATTTCACATCAAATAGTTGGATGAAACCATGAAATTTTTTGATAGTGGGATAACTACAATATTCCAGGTCATTAATGTTTTCTCTAGGAGTGACAGACATCCCCGAGAATATGAAAATAGATATTATGGGTATTTGAATGATATATTTGAGTGTGACTTTATTTCCTTCAATAGTTCTATTCAATGTCAAATGGTATAGGTTACGAATGCATGAACGCGATGAGGAAATAACTGTTATTCAACATGCCAATGGATTTCTGATCATCAAAACAACGGTGTTTGAAAGAGGACATGATCGATATCTTTTTCCAAGCCAATGTGAACAGGTATTATACTCAAAGGTTCCAGGTGAGAGGGAATGGTCATTTGCTATTAGATATGATCCAAGAGGAAGTCTAGTTAAGTATACTCATATACAAGAAGAATATAATATTGAAGAAGAAGATGATGCGCAAAATCAGATAGATCTAGAAGATCATGGGTCGATAGATGAAAAAGATGGAGAATATGAACCAGGCGTAGGAGACATTAATGAAGTTCTTGATGATGATGTCGATGGAAATATGCTTGAAAATGACATTGATGATGATGATGATGATGATATCGGCAATCCTTTCAACATCGTTTCTGAACCGAATGATGATACAGATGTCGAGTTCGATGAAGAAGAATATTCAAAAGAAGGATGATACAAATGTTGAGTTGGATTAGGTACAAAACTATATATTTTAATTTGTATGAATTATTCTCTTAAAATAATTTATTTATGTCATGGGTTAATTACATTTTTTCAAGTTTTATGTGACTTTTTTATATCATGTATTCTTACATGTTGTTTAATTATTATGAGAAACCTGAAAATAGTCACCATACTAGAGTACTTGGTAAACTAAAAATATCATTTACAAACACATAATTTCATTTACCTTCATTAATTTTTGTTTTGGTAGTTTCTATGCATGGATCTTACTATGTTGCTTTCAATTATTTTTTATTTTATAGATTGGGTATTGGGGAATTGAGAGTGATGTGAGGGGGAGGGGAGGGGCCATATTGTTAATAAAACTGAATCGTGGAGCAATAAAATAAAACAAATGCGGAAATAAAATACAGAAGATATACAATACAATAGAGACACAGATATACGTGGTTCACCTAGTGTGTGCTACATCCACCAAAGAAATTTCCAGGTCCTTCCTTTATTATTATCTAGCAATTGAAGGGATACAACCTACAACAAACCCAATGCAACTTCCTCTTTTCTCTCTCACAACCTCCTACCTCAGAATACAATATTCACTATAATGCATAGTCACAATACATTTCCCTCATAACAGAGGCTTTCCTTTTAGGGAAAAACACCCTAACATAATTTCAACTGTTAGATCTGCGACCTTATAATGAATGGTCCAGATTTACAATGAAATTACAATATACATTTACAAGGCAATTTTTCCTTCGTGGACCCCGTCGGGGGGATAGCCTCCCCGGGTCCCGTAGAGGGGGTAACCCCCCTATGCACTCCCCTGTGTGGAAGAGTGTACATACTTGTGGGGTGTAAAGTATTCATGGGTTATAAACATGACTGAAAAAAAAATACCTCTGAATCAGGAAGATAATCAGGCTCCACGACCAACACATATGAGCTTCCACCTTCACGTGGTTGGACCTGTTCAATAGAGGATAAATTATTCTTGAAACCAAGAGAAGCTCATTCATTTTTATACCACCATGATCGTAGATTTCATCATTGTTGTCATAGTATTGCATCAACGAAGTTTTGATGAACATGTTTGTCATTTCTATAGAATTTTCGTTGAAACTGTTTGAAAACATGGGACTTTGGCCCATGAGTTTTGTGGCAAAAAGAAGGTGTTATATGAGATTTTGCTTTTAAATAATGATTACGTACTAAAATATATCTAAAATATAGTACCAAAAAGTACTTAGATGAGAGAAAAAAACAAAGACAACAAATAATTGATGATCAAACGCTTGTGCAATTTATCAAGTTCCTATTTATCAATATTATTGCATGCCCTTGTAGTACTATAATATGCGGGAACGTGTGTTTCCGAACTCAAAGATGACTCACACACCCACTCTATATATCCGATCTTGACCTTGTTTTGTTCGAACTTTCTTGAATTAATGTCATGCATGGAACTCCAAATAATATACGCATCATCATGGTCGTGATATTTATTTTCATCACCTATGTTGTACAAAACCAACATCATGCCAATTATTCCCTTGTGTTTGGTGGAAAGAAGAAGGTGTTAAAGAGCATTTCGTATTTAAATAATGATTTCGTACTACTAGTATTTAATTTATGGAGCAAAGAAGTACTTAGATGAGAGCAAAAAACAAAGACAAGAAATAATTGATGAAGCTTGTGCAAATTATATCAACTAGTATTTTTTAATCGACGTTATTACATGTAATTGTAGTAATAGATGTGAGAACGTGTGTGTCGAATGAATTTTAAAAGGAACAATGAAAGACATTGTACTAGGACTAGACACGGGCAACAATGACATGTGAATGGGGCCAATGTTGAAATTTTTTCAAACTGTTTCTGTATGCTTTGAAATTTGACATGGATAGACTATTCACATGCCTTAACGATATGGGAGGGTTTCTGGACTCAAATATGACTCACACACCCAATTATTTCCATCATCAATTCATCATGTAAACCATAAACCCTATTTTTCTTTTAGAGTACACAAATTGGTTGACACAAGTTTTAAGTTTGCATCAGCCTTTTTAAAATTTTCTTTCAGGTTCTACATTGTATATACAATGTATGTGTGTCATAGTTGTGATGAAAAATCCCTCTTTTCATTCATTTTTTAATCAACACCATAAAAATATGCATGTCCAGATGGTGTTGTAGTAATGTCGCTAAGTATTGCATGCATCGATGGAATCATTATGGTGTCATGGTAGTGTCATATTTAAATATCATTATGATTTCATGGTAGTGTCGGATTTAAATATGCATGCACTAACGATATGGGAGGGTTTACAAAATCAAAGATGACTCACACACCCACTCTATATATCCGATCTCGGCCTCATTTTGTTCAAACTTTCTCAGATTAATGTCGCGGTGCATGGAACTCCCAACAATATACCCATCATCATGGTCATGCTCTTAATTTTCATCGCCTATGTTGTACAAAACCAACATCATTCCAATTAGGCCCATGCATTTGGTGGAAAGAATAAGGACCTAGAGGGAATTTCGTATTTAGATAATGATTTCGTACTAATAGTCTTTAATTTATGGAGAAACGAAGTACTTAGATGAGAGAAAAAAACAAAGAAAAGAAATAATTGATGAAGCTTGTGCAATTTATATCAACTAGTACTTATTTATCAACGTTATTACATGTCCTTGCAGTACTAGATGCGGGAACGTGTGTGTCGAGCGGATTTTAAAAGGAACAATGAAAATACATTGTACTAGGACTAGACATGGGAAACAATGACTTGTGAATGGGGCCAACGTTGAAATTTTTTCAAACTGTTTCTGTATGCACTGAAGTTTGACATGGATAGACTATTCTCATGCCTTAATAATATGGGAGGGTTTATGGACTCAAATATGACTCACACACCCACTTTTTTCCATCATCAATTCATCATGTAAACCATAAACCCTATTTTTCATTAAAAGTACACAAATTGGTTGACACAAGTTTTAAGTTTGCATCAACCTTTTTTCATTTTTATCTCAGGTTCTACATTGTATATACAAGGTATGTGTGTCATAGTTGTGATGAAAAATCCTTCTTTTCATTCATTGTTTAATCAACACCAAAAAAATATGCATGTCGAGCTGGTGTTGTATCAATGTCGTTAAGTATTGCATGCATCGATGGCATCATTATGTTGTCATGGTAGTGTTAGATTTAAATATCATTATGGTGTCATGATAGTGTCATATTTAAATATGCATGCATTAACGATATGGGATGGTTTCCAAACTCAAATATGAATCACACACCCACTCTATATAACTGATCTTGACCTCATTTCGTTTGAACTTTCTTGGATTAATTTCGCGGTGCATGGAACTCCCAACAATATACCCATCGTCATGGTCATGCTCTTTATTTTCATTGCCTATGTTGTACAAAAACAACATCATGAAAATTAGGCCCATGCTTTTGGTGGAAATAATAAGGCGCTAGAGGGAATTTCATAGTTAAATAATGGTTTCATACAAATAGTCTTTAGTTTATGGGGCAAAGAAGTACTTAGATGAGAGAAAAAAACAAAGACAAGAAATAACTGATGAAGCTTGTGCAATTTATATCAACTAGCACTTGTTTATCGACGTTATTACATATCCTTGCAATACTAGATGCGAGAACATGTGTGTCGAACGAATTTTAAAAGGAACAACGAAAAGACATTGTACTAGGACTAGACATGGGAAACAATGACCTGTGAATGGGGCCAATGTTGAAATGTTTTCAAACTATTTCTATATTCTCTGAAATTTGACATGGATAAACTATTTACATGCATTAATAATATGGGAGGGTTTCTGGACTCAAATATGACTCACACACCCACTTGTTTCCATCATCAATTCATCATGTAAACCATAAACCCTATTTTTCTTTCAAAGTACACAAGTTTTAAGTTTGCATCAGTCTTTTTTTCATTTTTATTTTAGGTTCTACATTGTATATACAATGTATGTGTGTCATATTTGTTATTAAAAATATCTCTTTTCATTAATTTTTAAATCAACACCATAAAAATATGCATGTCGAGATGGTGTTTTATCAATTTCGCTAAGTATTGCATGCATCGATGGCATCATTATGGTGTCATGGTAGTGTCAGATTTAAATATCATTATGGTGTCATGGTAGTGTCATATTTAAATATGAATGCATTGACAATATGGGAGAGTTTCCAAAATCAAAGAGGACTCACACACCCACTCTATATATCCGATCCCGATCTCGTTTCATTTGAACTTTCTCAGATTAATGTCGTTGTGCATGGAACTCCCAACAATATACCCATCATCATGGTCATACTCTTTATTTTCATCTCCTATGTTGTACAAAACCAACATAATTCCAATTAAACCCATGTTTTTGGTGGAAAGAATAAGGTGATAGAGGGCATTTCGTATTTAAATAATGATTTCGTACTAACGGTCTTTAATTTATTGAGCAAATAAGTACTTAGATGGGAGCAAAAAACAAAGACAAGAAATAATTGATGAAGCTTGTGAAATTTATATCAACTAGTACTTGTTTATCAAAATTATTACATGTCCTTGCAGTACTAGATGCAAGAGCGTGTGTGTCGAATGAATTTTAAAAGGAACAATGAAAATGCATTGTACTAGGACTAGACATGGGCAACAGTGACCTGTGAATGGGGCCAACTTTGAAATTTTTTCAAACTGTTTATGTATGCACTAAAATTTGACATGGATAGACTATTCACATGCCTTAACGATATGGGATGGTTTCTGGACTCAAATATGACTCACACACCCACTTTTTTCCATCATCAATTCCTCATGTAAACCATAAACCTTATTTTTCTTTCAAAGTACACAAATTGATTGACACAAGTTTAAAGTTTGCATCAAACTTTTTTCATTTTTCTTTGAGGTTCTACATTGTATATGCAATGTATGCGTGTCATATTTGTGATGAAAAATCTCTCTTTTTGTTCATTGTTTAATCAACACCATAAAAATATGCATGTCGAGATGGTGTTGTATCAATGTCGCTAAGTATTGCATGTGTCGATGGCATCATTATGGTGTCATGGTAGTGTCATATTTAAATATCATTATGGTTTCATGGTAGTGTCAGATTTAAATATGCATGCATTGACGATATAGGGGGATTTCCAAACTCAAAGATGACTCACACACCCACTCTATATATTTGATATCATCCTCATTTCATTCAAACTTTCTCAGATTAATGTCGCAGTGCATGCAACTCCCAACAATATACCCATCATCATGGTCGTGCTCTTTATTTTCATCACCTATGTTGTATGAAACTAACATCATGCCAATTATGCCCATGTGTTTTGTGGAAAGAATAAGGAACTATAGGGCATTTCATATTTAAATAATGATTTCATACTAATAGTATTTAATTTATGGAGGAAAAAAGTACTTAGATGAGAGAAAAAAACAAAGACAAGAAATAACTAATGAAGCTTGTGCAATTTATATCAAATAGTACTTGTTTATCGACAGAATTACATGTCTTTGTAGTACTAGCTGAGGGAACGTGTGTGTCGGTCGAATTTTAAAAGGAACAACGAAAATACATTGTACTAGGACTAGACATGGGCAACAATGACTTGTGAATGGGCCCAACGTTGAATTTTTTTCAAATTGTTTTTGTATGTACTGAAATTTGACATGGATTGACTATTTGCATGCCTTAATGATATGGTATGATTTATGGACTCAAATTTGACTCACAAACCCACTTGTTTCCATCATCAATTCATCATGTAAACCATAAACCCTATTTTTCTTTCAAAGTACAGACATTGGTTGACACAAGTTTTAATTTTGCATCAACCTTTTTTCATTTTTATTTTAGGTACTATACAATGTATGTTTTTCATAGTTGTGATGAAAAATCCCTCTTTTCATTCATTGTTTAATCAACACCATAAAAATATGCATGTCGATATGGTGTTGTATTAATGTCGCTAAGTATTGCATGAGTCGATGGCATCATTATGGTTTCATGGTAGTGTCATATTTAAATACCATTATGGTGTCATGGTAGTGTCAGATTCAAATATGCATGCATTAACGATATGGGAGAGTTTCCAAACTCAACGATGACTCACACACCCACTCTATATATCCGATCTCGGCCTTATTTCGTTCAACTTTCTCAGATTAATGTCGCGGTGCATAGAACTCCTAACAATATACCCATCATCATGGTCATGCTCTTAATTTTCATCGCCTATGTTGTACAAAACAAACATCATGCCAATTAGGCCCATGCATTTGGTGGAAAGAATAAGGAACTAGAGGGAATTTCGTATTTAGATAATGATTTCATACTAATAGTCTTTAATTTATAGAGAAAAGAAGTACTTAGATGAGAGAAAAAAAAAAAGAAAATAAATCATTGTTGAAGCTTCTGCAATTTCTATCAACTAGTACTTATTTATTGACGTTATTACATGTCCTTGCAGTACTAGATGTGGGAACGTGTGTGTCGAGTGGATTTTTAAAGGAACAATGAAAATACATTATACTAGGACTAGACATGGGTAACAATGACCTGTGAATGGGGCCAACGTTGAATTTTTTTCAAACTATTTCTGTATGCACTGAAGTTTGGCATGGATAGACTATTCTCATGTCTTAATAATATGGGAGGGTTTCTGGACTCAAATATGACTCACACACCCACTTTTTTCCATCATCAATTCATCATGTAAACCATAAACCCTATTTTTCTTTCAAAGTACACAAATTGGTTGACATAAGTTTTAAGTTTGCATCATCCTTTTTTCATTTTTCTCTCACGTTCTACATTATATATACAAGGTATGTGTGTCATAGTTGTGATGAAAACTCCCTCTTTTCATTCATTGTTTAATCAACACCAAAAAAATATGCATGTCGAGATGGTGTTGTATCAATGTCATTAAGTATCGCATGCGTCGATGGCATCATTATGTTGTCATGGTAGTGTTAGATTTAAATATCATTATGGTGTCATGATAGTTTCATATTTAAATATGCATGAATTGACGATATGGGATGGTTTCCAAACTCAAATATGAGTCACACACCCACTCTATATAATTGATCTCGACCTTGTTTCGTTCGAACTTTCTCGGATTAATGTCGCGGTGCATGGAACTCCCAACAATATATCCATCGTCATGGTCGTGCTCTTTATTTTCATCGCCTATGTTGTACAAAAACAACATCATGAAAATTAGGCCCATGCTTTTTGTGGAAAGAAGAAGGCGCTAGAGGGAATTTCATATTTAAATAATGATTTCATACAAATAGTCTTTAATTTATGGAACAAATAAGTACTTAGATGAGAGGAAAAAACAAAGACAAGAAATAACTGATGAATCTTGTGCAATTTATATCAACTAGTACTTGTTTATCGATGTTATTACATTTCCTTGCAATACTAGATGCAAGAACATGTGTGTCGAACGAATTTTAAAAGGAACAATGAAAGGACATTGTACTAGGATTAGACATGGGAAACAATGACCTGTGAATGGGGCCAACGTTGAAATGTTTTCAAACTATTTATGTATGCTCTGAAATTTGACATGGATAAACTATTCACATGCATTAAGGATATGGGAGGGCTTCTAGACTCAAATATGACTCACACACCCACTTGTTTCCATCATCAATTCATCATGTAAACCATAAACTCTATTTTTCTTTCAGAGTACACAAGTTTTAAGTTTGCATCAGTCTTTTTTTCATTTTTATTTAAGGTTCTACATTGTATATACAATGTATGTGTGTCATATTTGTGATTAAAAATCTCTCTTTTCATTAATTTTTTAATCAACACCATAAAAATATGCATGTCGAGATGGTGTCGTATCAATTTTGCTAAGTATTACATGCATCGATGGCATCATTATGGTGTCATGGTAGTGTTAGATTTAAATATCATTATGGTGTCATGGTAGTGTCATATTTAAAGAGGACTCACACACCCACTCTGTATATCCGATCCTGACCTCGTTTCGTTTGAACTTTCTCAGATTAATTTCATTGTGCATGGAACTCCCAACAATATACCCATCATCATGGTCGTGCTCTTTATTTTCATCTCCTATGTTGTACAAAACCAACATAATTCCAATTAAGCCCATGTTTTTTGTGGAAAGAATAAGGTGATAGAGGGAATTTCGTATTTAAATAATGATTTTGTACTAATAGTATTTAATTTATTGAGCAAAGAAGTACTTAGATGGGAGAAAAAAACAAAGACTAGAAATAAGTGATGAAGCTTGTGAAAATTATATCAAATAATACTTGTTTATTGAAATTATTGCATGTCCTTGCAGTGCTAGATGCAAGAGCGTGCGTGTCGAATGAATTTTAAAAGTAACAATGAAAATGCATTGTACTAGGACTAGACATGGGCAACAGTGACCTATGAATGGGGCCAACATTGAATTTTTTTCAAACTGTTTATGTATGCATTAAAATTTGACATGGATAGAATATTCACATGCCTTAACGATATGGGATGGTTTCTGGACCCAAATATGACTCACATACCCACTTTTTCCATCATCAATTCCTCATGTAAACCATAAACCCTATTTTTCTTTCAAAGTACACAAATTTATTGACACAAGTTTTAAGTTTGCATCAACCTTTTTTCATTTTTATTTGAGGTTCTACATTGTATATAAAATGTATGCGTGTCATATTTGTGATGAAAAAACCCTCTTTTAGTTCATTGTTTAATCAACACCATAAAAATATGCATGTTGAGATGGTGTTGTATCAATGTTGCTAAGTATTGCATGCATCGATGGCATCATTATGGTGTCATGGTAGTGTCATATTTAAATATCATTATGGTTTCATGGTAGTGTCAGATTTAAATATGCATGCATTGATGATATGGGAGGATTTCCAAACTCAAAGATGACTCACACACCCACTCTATATATTTGATATCGGCCTTGTTTCATTCAAACTTTCTTAGATTAATGTCGCAGTGCATGGAACTCCCAACAATATACCCATCATCATGGTCGTGATCTTTATTTTCATCGCCTATGTTGTACGAAACCAACATCATGAAAATTATTCCCATGTGTTTTGTGGCAAGAATAAGGAACTAGAGGGCATTTCATATTTAAATAATGGTTTCGTACTAATAGTATTTAATTTATGGAGCAAAGAAGTACTTGGATGAGAGAAAAAAACAAAGACAAGAAATAACTGATGAAGCTTGTGCAATTTATATCAACTAGTACTTGTTTATCGATGGTATTACATGTATTTACAGTACTAACTGTGGGAATGTGTGTGTTGATCGAATTTTAAAAGGAACAATGAAAATACATTGTACTAGGACTAGACACGGGCGACAATGACCTGTGAATGGGGCCAACATTGAAATTTTTTCAAACTGTTTCTGTATGTACTGAAATTTGACATAGATTGACTATTTGCATGCCTTAATGATATGGTATGGTTTCTAGACTCAAATTTGACTCACACACCCACTTGTTTCCATCATCAATTCATCATGTAAACCACAAACCCTATTTTTCTTTCAAAGTACACACATTGGTTGACACAAGTTTTAATTTTTCATCAGCCTTTTTTCATTTTTATTTTAGGTTCTATACAATGTATGTCTGTCATAGTTGTGATGAAAAATCCCTCTTTCCATTCATTGTTTAATCAACACCATAAAAATATGCATGTCGAGATGGTGTTGTATCAATGTCGCTAAGTATTGCATGAGTCGATGGCATCATTATGGTTTCATGGTAGTGTCATATTTAAATATCATTATGGTGTCATGGTAGTGTCAGATTCAAATATGCATGCATTAACGATATGGGAGGGTTTCCAAACTCAATGATGACTCACACACCCACTCTATATATCCGATCCTGGCCTCATTTCGTTTAAACTTTCTCAAATTAATGTCGTGGTGCATGGAACTTCCAACAATATACCCATCGTCATGGTCACACTCTTTATTTTCATCGCCTATGTTGTACAAAACCAACATCATGTCAATCAGGTCCATGCGTTTGGTGGCAAGAAGAAGGTGCTAGAGGGAATTTCGTATCTAAATAATGATTTCATACTAATAGTCTTTAATTTATGGAGCAAAGAAGTACTTAGATGAGATAAAAAATAATAATAATAATAATAATTGATGAAGCTTATTTATCAACTAGTACTTATTTATCAACATTATTACATGTCCTTGCAGTACTATATGCATGAACGTGTGTGTTGAGCGGATTTTAAAAGGAACAAATAAAATACATTGTACTAGGACTAGACATGGGCAACAATGACCTGTGAATAGGGCCATCGTTGAAATTTTTTCAAACTGTTTATATATGCACTGAAGTTTGACATGGATAGACTATTCTCATGACAAACACACCCACTCTATATATTCGATCTCGGCCTCGTTTCGTTCAAACTTTCTTAGATTAATGTCGCAGTGCATGGAACTCCCAATGATATACCCATCGTCATGGTCGTGCTCTTTATTTTCATCGCCTATGTTGTACGAAACCAACATCATGCCAATTATGCCCATGTGTTTTGTGGCAAGAATAAGGAACTAGAGGGAATTTCATATTTAAATAATTATTTCGTACTAATAGTATTTAATTTATGGAGGAAAGAAGTACTTAGATGATAGAAAAAAACAAAGACAAGAAATAACTGATGAAGCTTGTGCAATTTATATCAACTAGTACTTGTTTATCAACGGTATTGCATGTCATTGCAGTACTAGATGCGAGAACATGTGTGTCGATCGAATTTTAAAAGGAACAACGAAAACACATTGTACTAGGACTAGACATGGGCAACAATAAGCTGTGAATGGGGCCAACGTTGAAAGTTTTTCAAACTATTTATGTATGTACTGAAATTCGACATGGATTGAATATTTGCATGCCTTAATGATATGGTATGGTTTCTAGACTCAAATTTGACTCACACACCCACTTCTTTCCATCATCAATTCATCATGTAAACCATAAACCCTATTTTTCTTTCAAAGTACCCACATTGGTTGACACAAGTTTTAATTTTGCATCAACCCTTTTTCATTTTTATTTTAGGTTCTATACAATGTATGTTTTTCATAGTTGTGATGAAAAATATCTCTTTTAATTCATTGTTTAATCAACACCATAAAAATATGCATGTCGAGATGGTGTTGTATCAATGTCGCTAAGTATTGCATGAGTCGATGGCATCATTATGGTTTCATGGTAGTGTCATATTTAAATATCATTATGGTGTCATGGTAGTGTTAGATTCAAATATGCATGCATTAATGACATGGGAGGGTTTCCAAACTCAACGATGACTCACACACCCACTCTATATATCCGATCCTAGCCTCCTTTCGTTCAAACTTTCTCGGATTAATGTCGTGGTGCATGGACCTCCTAACAATATACCCATCATCATGGTGCATGGACCTCCTAACAATATACCCATCGTCATGGTCACGCTCTTTATTTTCATCGCCTATGTTGTACAAAACCAACATCATGCCAATTAGGTCCATGCGTTTGGTGGCAAGAAGAAGGCGCTAGAGGGAATTTCATATTTAAATAATGATTTCATACTAATAGTCTTTAATTTATGGAGCAAAGAAGTACTTAGATGGGAGAAAAAAACAAAGACAAGAAATAACTGATGAAGCTTGTGCAATTTATATCAACTAGTCCTTTTGTGCAATTTATATCAAATAGTTCTTATTTATCGACATATTTGTTTATTCATCCCAAATGCCAAATTTTGTCTTTGAAAATACTGGTGCCATCAACTAGCACACAGGCACCATGAAACCATAAAACTAGAAGTGCTACAAAATCCCTCTCACTGCGAAACTTTATCGCTACAAATTTTATAGGATGCTACAAAACTAACGCTGGAAAAGTGCCATAACCATGTAAAAACCAAAACTTATATTTGATAACACCTTTCAGAAGAGGTATTGGATCCTAAGTATTGTTTTTCATCAAAGAATTAAATTCTTACTTCATTGTTGCATCCCAATTTGGATGGCCAAGAGATTATTTAATTTTTTTTGGATTTGGAGTCTTTGGAACTTGAACCAAAGGATAAGAGGCTTGCTCTAACTATGAAAATCTTTAGTGTTGATAAGAAATATACCAACTAGATAATAGATGGCTTCCCTTGTTGTACAAACCCATCATGAAAGCTATGGAGTTGGTGCAAGTTCATGTTCAATAAATTCATTTATAGGATGAGGTTGAGTAGGAAAAGTAATGTTGTCACCCTCACTATCGTTATCTAAAGAAGAATAATGATTGAGAATAGAAGAAGAAGGATTAGAGGAAGAAAAATTTGGTATATACAGAGAAAAAATATATGGTACATGTATCAAGGATGGCTTGCAGGCCAACGATGGCATAGACACCAAGTTAGGCACATAGGTCGAGAGACCATCCTAAATAATGTAATGTTCCCTTAGTATGGGAGTACACCTCCATGTAGTCAGGACCATCCTAAAGATTTTTTTGGCTCAAGGTTCCATTTACACATGGATGTAGTATAACCATGTCTTGTCCGTAAACTTGGTTCTCTAAACTTTGTTGAGTTTGGTCACACAGATAGGTTTCTTTGACAACCACTTATATCCATATCAAGGATTGAACTTCACAAATCCTTTCATTTGGTTTATTTTGTAGTCTATTTATTGGGCTCAAGGCCTTAGGAGGCCAAGCTCAATAAAGATGTTATTTGGGATTGATTCCCAAACCTTTTGAATGTTAATGATCTTCTCTAGATTGGAAACCTCTAACTATGTTTTTAGGGTTTCCTAGTGATTCCAATATTTATATTGGGCATCATATATGTCTCCAAGAACTTTGATGCCTTTTTTCAACAATGTCTTGGTTTAAAACCAATGGTCTTTGGCCAACTATTTCCCTTCTTGGAGAATAACTTAGGACCACTATAGAAAGTGGTTATTAAAGGAGACCTCATATGCAAGTGAGCCACTTTTCCACACAATCTTGTGCTTGATGGCCTCCAAGGCCTTTCAAATGCTCCTTGGAAAAAAAGGTTTATGTTATATGGATGAGAGAGAGGGTGTTCAATTACATTTGGATATAAGGTTTCTCTATATCTTCCAACTATGGGGAGCTCCCAATGTAATGTAATTACGCAGTGGGAATTTCTAGATTTCCTTACCTTTGACTACTCTAATTATCCACATGGAACATGACACTTAGTTGGATTGTGTTTAGGTGGATAGAATACCCATACCTCATTTCTCCTCAAAGGTGCAACATATGCTCCAACTAGCCCTATGGAAGCCTTTGTCCCCACCTGAGTTATCCCACAACAAATTTTTGAGTAGTTTTTATAATTTACCATAGGCATGGGCATATTGACTTGACATGAAGAGTAATACACATGCATGGTTTCAGGCTCCTTGTTATGTATTTGAAATTTTCCTACGAGGGACAAATTTTTCAAAATCCATTTGTTAGATTTTTTTTTCTCTTAATACCACTACCTCTCATCACTCTTTCAGGGAGGATTCAAAGGAAAAAGGAATTACAAGGAATTTCAACATTTGTCTGGTTTGTATATATGCACATCCCTAGCCTAGTAGTCAACTTAGGGTTTCGTACTAACTATGATGGTAACATTAAGTCTTGGACCAAGAAAATTTTGATCCAAAGGATTTGTAAAAAAATTGCAAGCAAACCATGTTATTGTCTAGTGACTGCTTCTCTTATAGGATAGTAAGGAAAGAGTCATATACAAAGTTTTCATTTGCAAGCCTCAGATAATCCATTGAGACATATTTTTTTGGATGACGTAGTTCAGGGTTTCAGTAACCATCGCATAAAGGGTTGGTGCAAAAGGGCATCCTTGGCGACTAGAGTGGAAGAGACCTATTTCCTCATATTTGACTTGGTTAATAAAAAGGCAAGTTGTTTCTTAAAAACATAGGGTTTTGACTTCTTTGATAAACTGATGTCCAAATTTGAGCTCCTTCAACATGGTGAGGATGAAGGGGCACTTTACCCTATCATAGGATATTTCAAAATCAATCTTGATGAAAAATCCCTAGCTTCGGGCCCATTCCATACCTTCCCAAAAGAAAATAACACTATCCAAAATATATTGGCCTCTAATAAGCTTTGTTTACCTTGGTTTAATAATTTTTGGTATTTGTGCTTCATTTAGAAGGCTAATTCTTTAGCTGTAATTTTGTATGAGACATTTAGGGAATCTTTAGCTTATGATAAGCTCCAGGTCTCTTGACAATGGAATGAGATTGATTGACCCTTTAGTGATATGAATACCAAGTGCATAGTTCATTCTAAAACTTGGATAAAGTTAACACCCACAAATTCTTATATGGCCTTATAAAATTCATATGGAAAGTAGTCATGTGTGAGAAATTGATCATCAACCATCTCTTTGAGCTCGGTAGTCATCAATTCATCCAACATTATAAGCCTTTCCTAAGAATTCTTATGGGCTTGAAATTTTTTGTAGATGCCCCCCATTATAGATTGTTATTAAGGTTTAATATTAATATTAATATATATTATATTAAGGTTTTATTGTATTTAATATAATTAATATTAATATTATATTAAAAAATAAATAAAAAATTCAATGAACTCGTGCCCATT
>ML820480.1:8872-40116 GCA_009831015.1 Picea engelmannii | reverse complement strand
GGTCTAGACATTTGCTTAATCCCTCTAATATATGAAGAAAGAGAAGAGATGATAGAAGACAACCCTTGCTTAGCACTCTTGTTGGTTGGAAAAAAGGGGCACAAGAATCTATGGTAAGACAAATTGAAAGATACAAGCACAAGAATATATGGTAAGACAGATCTATCTTCTGCACTGCTAATTTTATTAAATTCAGGAAAAAGTTACAAGCATAAAATTTTCACTTACCTCACACTCGAACCCCCTTTTCCTCTTTTTCATTACAATATATAGAGCTACATATCATAACAAATTAAAGGAGTCGAATTCATGAATGTTTTCTATCTTTAGAACAAGTTACAACTGAACAAAAAAAAGCTGCTAAAAAACCACTTCAAACTAGCAAATAGTATTTGACTAACTAAATATATACATATTATGACTTAAATACATCAATTAAATGAAAAAAATTAGGTCCTTCGAATCTCCATGTTCATCTAACACTTGTACTCCAGATGGAAGCTGATTGGATGATGATCTGGAGGACTGGTGTACTTTTGCAGCGTGGAGAGATTGTTCACTGCAAAAATGTAGTTTCAACACTTTCGCAAGCCCCCAGAACCTTACTAGAAAGTATAGATTCCTCCATAACCATTAATAGATCCTTCCCCAACAAATTAAAAAATCCTTTAATAAATTCAATAATCATTGATATGAGGACGTGTGCTTGTCTTTCTAGAATCCTTTTGATTCTTTTTATATTTTCACAAAACAAGAATAAATTTTCAAAATCCACCAACTACCTAGCATAACGTTTTCATTCATTTCAAACTAGGTCTCTAAACTCAAGTTCCTTCAACCAATGTGAATTGAGCTTAAAAGGACATGTGATTTTTGGAGTAATATCCCCCACTTGTAGGAAAATAGGGACATGGTCAAAGGGACTTGCTTCTCCTATCCATGTACTAATTATATCTATATTGACAACAAGTTGTTCAACCAAAAGGAATTTGTTGATTCTCTTGGGGATAACCTTTGCACCCAACACATTGTTTCTCTAGGTGGGTTTCAAAGTCAAGGTATCTATGTCACATAAACCCTAAGCATCATCAATATTTTGTAGGAGGTATTTTTCCATGGGATCCATCCTTCTATCTCCCCCCCACATCTACCTACGCTCAAGGTGAGATTTAAATCACCTTCCATGATTAAATTATCCTTTCTCAAATCCATGTTCTCAAAAAAGGAATCCCACAAACCTTCCCTACACTAAAAAGGTCCAAGACATTAATAAAATTGAAAATTGAATCTAAACATGGGGAGAACAACTCGAGGCTGGTGGTATTCTATATAAAGGAGACACTCCTGAATTGAAGGGACTTATGCCATCCTACCAACAACCACCTATATTTCCCCTCTACATTGAGAGCTTCAAAACTCCATCCCTGAAGAGTAAACACTAGCAGTTATTTTACCCTAACAACCACCATAATTATTTTTTGAACCAAAATAATCTCTTTATTATTTTGTTCTACAATTTGGTTTACATAGTTTAGTTTATAGACACTCCCTAAGCCTCTTATGTTAGAAGAGAGCACAATCATTTTGTACCCTTGGAGTGGACTTTGCCTCCTCTAAGGGCCCCATGAATAGTCATTTGTTTGCATGATAAGACTTCCCTTTTCCTCTTGACATTGAACATTCTCTGGATGACATAATCAAACATTGAATCGATGCCTTATCAATGATAAATGTAGTGGCAAATACTTCCTCCTCACTTTCTTCTTCCTCATCTCGTTCTCTTAACATCTTATAGAATTTTATTTCACATAGTTTTTTTTTTTTTGTAGGGGGGGAGAGATACTTCTTATATAATCACTTCAATCAACTATCACACTATGAGGGACATATCTATGACATCAAAATCACCCATTACTTGCACTTGGACTCTTTCACACCCACTTAGGGGATTTTGAACCCAATTTTTGTCACTCAAAATTAGCATAAAACTAAGTTTGAAATTAGGACCTTTGATAGAAAACAAAAAATAACTTATTTAATTGCTTAGAAGAGTTCCAATGTGGTTAAGTCAATTAGGAGAGGTGATGATTTCATTGTATCATTTTAGATATCTCACTATATTCTTACAATCCTAGTTAACTATATATCTGATTCGATTGACTGAAGGTACAACCAAACATGTACCTGCCATATATTTCTTCCTCGAGTGAGGGAAGCTCAAGACAAATAGAAGGAAATGTGACTGCATATAGTATATCATATGATACGCGAACAAGGACCACTAGAGGTGAAAATGTCAGAAGAAAATTCTGTAGACGCATGTAATTTTTTCTTGTTGAAGGAGGATCATCGTCTTATGATGATGAGAGCATATGATACATATAGGTGCCACTCAATTATAAGCATCTAGTGAAACAATGGGTACCTAACGAACTACCTCCGTTAGACACTGACTTTATTGTCAACAATAGGATGTATTGCATTGCACCATCCTCCCTGCATGGCCTGGGGCTATTTTCCATGGATGGAATAATTGTAAAATATAATACAATAATTGAATTGATGGACTATGTTGGGCTGTGTTACAATTATAACGATTGGATGCGGGTGGTCTGGTACATGAGAAGTATGCGAAGATATGCACTCGATGCAAATTATATACATCTAATAAACAACGATAAAAATAAGGGAGCTACTATCTATATTAATGGAAGGCCTAAAGGTTCCGGTAATATCACAGGTTTTAAAAACAACACACGACCTAGGATAACAAACAAGAAACTAAATTGCATATATGAGGGATGGGAAGGGAATCAGGTAGTCGTGTGCGTGATAAAAAAGACAGCTCCTGGGGAAGATTTATTATCATATTACCATTTGAATCGAATAGAAACATCGACTAATAGTGTGCGGGTAATTATGCAACACCCCTTTAAGCAACCTTTAGTTATTGCATTATATTTTTTGTATCTTTAACAATGTTTGAAATATTTTATGGTCCCAATTTTACAATAATGTGGGAGGTTGATCGTGGAAAAGTGCCAACCACAGAACATGTAAACGATTAAAATTTTTGATTTACACTTAATGTGAATTTTATTATTTATTTATATAATTTTATTTGTGTGGCAATCGTTTTTTTGTTATCGTTAACAATTTTTTAAATGTTTTAAGAAAGAATTTCTCTTTAAATATTTTGTAATAGCCATTCATGGCACCTAAGTAGCTCAACAATAGCTAGTCATGGCATCTAAGTACTTTGTAATAGTAGCTAAGAGTTGCAGTCGACTTTAGTTAAGATATTTGCATTCCGATAAACTTTGTAAAAGCACCAGTGGCTTGCCGTTGTTTTTAATACAAATCTCATTAACCATTTCTGTAAAAAAAAAAACAATTTTTAAATGTTTCAAGGTTCTGATTATATTATAATGCGGCAAGATGATCATTGAAAAGGGGAAGTCACAGAACATGTAAACGATTAACAAATTCGACTTGGATTCTACGTGAATTTTATTATTTGTTTATATAATTTTAATTGTGTGATGATTAGTTGTTTCATTTGTTTATATAACTGAAATAAAATTGATTTTATTGAAATATGTAGTCTGTGGGCCATGATGATCATGATTCCCCTGATGAGAAGGAGTTGTATTCATCCCCTGATCCAATGGTAATGATTAAAAAGAATATCATTAAAGTGAACAAGGAACTTGCTCACTTGTTAGATTGTGCGGATCAA
This sequence comes from Picea engelmannii, assembly GCA_009831015.1. NCBI lineage: Eukaryota > Viridiplantae > Streptophyta > Pinopsida > Pinales > Pinaceae > Picea > Picea engelmannii. The sequence continues at coordinate 36,377 of ML820480.1, read as the reverse complement.
ACTCGAGACGTCATAGAAAGGACCAATCTGGTTATGACACAACTTAGGACATATCAGGTAATAACCATAATTTAAAGTGATTTTTTTTATGTACTGATAAGTTCAATTATGCTAGTTTGTTTTTTAACTTTTACATTATATAAAGAAAAAACATTCTCTTTATTATATAGAGATATTTGGATCCTGTTCAACCCGGTGTCAGTAGTAGTGGCACTACAGAGATGCCACAGAGTCCTGACACGGGTCGTCATATAGCTGCTATATTGTTTACTTCTCCATCTTCCACACCTTTAGATGGAATCCATGACACACACCGTTAGAAATTCACACAACAACCAAGCTCTAGTAGAGGTGGTGACAAATATGAGGTTGATGATGTGGTTGATATGGGTGCATTTCCTAGAGCTAGACATCTGACCAGCATGGGGACCCTTCCATGCACATTTTTGGTTGATGATAACGGACTTCCATTAAAAAAAATAAGACTACCAGGTAGTTTTTCATATTTTAACTATTTCATGTTGTCCATCTCAAACATAAATCATCAAGATTATTACTTTAAATTAATGATCATATATTTTTGCGTGTAGGAAACGACCATTTTTATAGGCACTTGAAGAGAAAGGCCTTGTTGATTTTTGGGGAAACCGTATGCACAAGGTGAAATTTCTAGAATTCCAACCTCAAAAACGAACTTTTGGATTACCTTGAAGGCCTCTTTGGAGTAGATACCTTCAATAAAAAATGGTCGCCTCTACAACAGACGAATATTTAAAATATATGAGGGATGTGTATAGACAAAAATTGGCAGTCAACCCTAGATATGAGCACCCTCCATCAATTCCAGAGAGGGAGTGGAAGGCATTCATTGATGATGCAAAAGAAAAGAAATTAAGAAAAACAAGAGAACAAATAACTGATACCCCAAGGTAAATTACAATATTTTGATATCAATACCTTTAATTTTCTATAGATCTGAATAAAAGTGTGGTATATAACATACTTGAAACTTTTTATGATAGGTTTCCTGGCACTTCGAAGGAAACCATAGCAAGGATTTCCAAACATGGCCATCACAGGCTAGGCCAGGGTGGCTACTCGAGGTTACAATCACAAATCGTAATTTCTCAAACATCTAAACAATATTTTTTGTATCTCTTTACAACTTTGAGGTAATTGCATCCAATAACATTAAAAATACATAATCTTATGCAATGCAAGGCGATGAATTTGGAACTGAAACCACAGAGGAAGACCTCTGAATTGGTTACAAGTACGACTATAAAGTTGTCCTTGATCATAGGAAAAGCATGGGGCAAACCCCAATATCCAGTTTGAGGGATAAGGTAAATAAAAATCATCCCACATTAACCTTTCATTACTTATAAAATACATAAATGCTTGAGATTGTCGATAACTTTAATGTATTACTTTGTTTTAATTAGGGGAGCCACACTATCAACAAAAAAATTAGTACTGGACAACAGTTCGTTGATAGTGAAGCACAACTAGAAGATCATGGTGCTCCTGATCAACCCCATCCCAGTGGGGTCCAACCCAACGATGTTCCTGTGACCGAGGCCTAAGACGATAAAATGGATTTATATTAATCATATACTCAATAATTTAGTACTTATAAATTTCGTACTTCTAATTTTTATTACTTATACTTTTATGGTTTTGTCCTTATAGATTTTGTCATTTCAATGTCAGATAATGTCATAGTTGAGCCTCCTCGACCTGAAGATCAGGAGTACAGGGCAACCATTCCAACGATTCCCACTAGTGGACCAGGTAAATAATTACATTGCAGAGGTTTTTTTTAATATTAATGAACTACAATGATATTTAAAAATTGGCCATATAAATTTAATATATTTTTTTGTAGGTGATGGCCCCTCAAAGCAACCTCCACATCATGGGTACGAGAGTAGGCGTGCTCAAAGTGAGAGGACTGAAGCAACATCAACTGTTGAAGAGCCCGTAGAAAACGAAGACGTGGAGGCTGATGAATTACTTAAGAACTGGACTAGAAAACTAAAGAAGACTAAAATAAATTTATGATGTATAATAATTTTATAAGACAGATCAATGCATATTATATAACTAGTATATTAGGAACATATTTTGGATGATAAATATCATTTATAAAAACACTTTTTTATGACATATGCCTTTGAATGATAAACCTCATTTGTAGCTTTACAATAACTTTTTATCAATTTTGAATATTTTTAATGCACATTTTTTATTAGAATTTATATTGGGTATTGGGGAATTGAGAGTGATGCGAGGGGGGGATGGGCCATAGGAGCTTCCACCTTCGCGTGGTTGGCCCTGTTAAGTAGAGAAAAAATTATTGGAGTCGTTTATTCTTGGAGCAAACCTCTCTCGATCCAACAGAGAAACAACATAGTCAATGTTGACTTCGTTGTTGCTCCTTCAGATCGAGGGAGGTTTGATCCAAGATCAGAAGGCTCCAATAAATTATTCTCGAAACCAAGAGGAGATTATTTAGGCCATTGCATATGATATGCACATTACTTCGATATATAGTGATTTATCATTGTTGAATGCTTACATGTTTAGAATACTAATCACAATGAATATTTCTACATTTGATCAAGTTGATTAGTTAATTACCAGTATAGCTAATTTTTCTTGTAGTCTTGTGTGCACAATTTTTTGCAGGTTTCAGAAGAAGCAATCAAGAATAAGTGAAAGCACTTCAAGTTGTGGATCTACTTTGAACATAGGACCTCAGGTAAGTTCATGATGTTTTATTTCTCAAAAGTTAGTTACTTTGATCATATTAGTTATAGATTCTTCGATTATCATTATTATTATCTATTACATATAAATAAAGCCATATTTCAATGCCTATACTTCTGAATATAAATATGAAGGGTGTTAAGATACAAAGTGATAAGAGGTTTTGTATATCTATCTTAACCTTTTTTTAATTCAGTATATGATTTTGTTTTTGGATTTTTATTTATTTATTTTGGTTATCTCTCATATTTTCCTTATCTTTTGTTGTTTTAATGGCTATTCATAAATCCATATATGTTGTTATTTAAATGGTAGATTGTGGTTCTTATGGATTAAATGGTGTTTTTGCTTTAATGGTTATTCATAATTCCATCTACCACGTTATATTTTTTTATTGATTTTTAGTAAATGGTGATGTTGCTTGATATATTCAATGTAACTGAAAGGTAAGAACAACCAAGTGTTTTCATATAAAATCAATATTTATAATGTATTCAAGACAATTAAGAATATACTAAGAAAAAATGTTTTTCCACATATATAAACTTGGGGCAATAAGAACATCGAGACTAATAAAACTTTCTATTAAAATGCATGCCACAAAAAAACCTTCTTGATGGTTTTATAAATTATTATTGGTATTCCTCATGAATCCCTTCAACTACATTGCACACCTTCATGTGCCAAACCTTCTTCTATGCAACCTACCCTTGAACCTATTTATTGTGCACCATCCTTAGTTATGCCTTGCTCAACCTTCGTTTTTGTTGACTTTCCCCTACATATGTTGTTTGGATCCTACTCATTTCTACCTTGCACACATACATCAAATATAACACATGTTCGCACATACTCTCCTTTTGTGCCTAGATGCACAAATGCCTTTTCTCCTATCAACAATGCTCTTGCATCGAATTCCCCTTACCAATAAAAAATTGTGGGCCTAAGTGATTAGAATCTTGAAGCTAAATGTAGCACACCCAACCCCTTAAGTACCTATTTAAGAGATGGGGAAACAAAATTTATCTTTCCTCCATCATCTCGAATCCTCTTCCCAATATCTCCATCACCTTATGATCGTCAAGATATTTCCAACAATTGTTACCATGCTCAAATACGAGCTCTGGAGTGGGAGTTACACCCTTCCAAATCTCTTCAGGTGTTATTGGTCAAGGGCCACGTGGCACCCATGTAGGTCCATCTCATTCGTACCATCCCAAGTTCTCTGAAGTCCTATAGTTTCCCCAACGCGCCTACATCTATGGTGGAAACCCATCCACTATTAAATCCAACGATGAAACCGTGTCCTTGTTTAACACACAAGTTTACTGGAAATTCGACGATCGACACTGAATGCCCCTTTTTCTTTCTATGCACATGTCCTACGGAGTCCCGAAATCTTGAACTGCTGAAGGGCCTAGAAATATTTCCACATGGCTCTGGCCTTTGGGCCTTTCGGCTTATCTAAGATACTACACCCCAAACCCTCGGAGTTTCGAAGCCCTAGACTCCCGAAGGGTCCACCCTTACACGTGATGGTGCATTAAGGGCAGAGGAAGGGACAGGTGGGTCCCGAGTACTCCACCCACCGTTAGGTCAAGTGAGTATGTGTAAGGGGGGAATGACATGCGACAATGCAAAGATGACACGTGACCCCATCAATGGGTGACATGTGTCACGTTCTAATGGGCACATAGTTTCTGTGAAAAGAAAAAATCAAGGTGACACGTGGCATGTCGAACATGGCTCCACGTCACCCTAGGTGATGTCAGCGTGCCACGTCACTACAGAATGACAACCTTCCAACGCCCCTTATATCCCATGGTCGAATTGGTTCCACGTAGACCCAAATATCTACGGCCTTCGTTGCTTCACAACTTCAGTGTTCGAGGATTCTGCTATGTAATCTCCTCTTTACTCCTGGAGTAGGACTTCGCTGAAGTGATATACGCAAGTCCTTCCACTTGTTGATCGGGCGGTTGAGAGGGGTTCTCAATGGACTCCCCAGATCAATGACTCACAACTCTAGCTTTAGGAACCATAGGTTTCAGTGTTAGGCCACTCCTAGAGGGACACCTGTCAACCCAAAACACATTGGCAAGATGTCTGGATCATGCCTCAGGCCATCGACATCTCTTTACCATGACACAAGGCCGCCACACATGGAAACACCATTTCTCGACACGTGGACCCCCACGTGCTCTCGACGTGATACACACGTCCCCAAAATCAAACGACCAAGAGGGGTCTTGAAGGATCTTTAGATCGACGACCCACAGTGCTTCTCTGGGCTCTGAGATTCAGAGCTTTCCATGCCTTGAACCAAAATTCCTTCCAAAGTTTCGAACTTTGAACATGCGAAGGAATTTGATCAACGGTCCATGTGTTCTCTACAATGGGTGGTAGATATCTACTCTAGCTTTCGGGAGTTCTCGACCCAAAGCAAAACACACCTAATATATTCTGGTGTGTCGAACTCCGAACCACGCTCGATCTATCACCACATGCACCTGGTGCCAATGACCAGAATTTGATCCGGCCTATGGAGCTTCAGGAAACTTGCATGCTTTTGTGATTGCACTTTGATTTCACTCGATAACCAGACTTCTAGATCACCATTGAGCTGCCAACACGCGTCCCTCTACTACCACTGACCCAGATTAACTTTGTGACTCCAACATTTGAGGGTTCTAGTGTTATAACACTTTTGTTCTCTGAAAGTGGTCAACGTCGGACTAACCACGACATAGATCCAACGGTCAAAATCGAGAATTCTGAATACCCTCATATCTATGGCTCATGTTACTTCGCGTCTGAGGAGTGAATCAAGGTTTAATGATGGGACATATCCCATGATCACAGTTAAGAGAACCTCCAAATGTCATTCAACCATGCTGGTAACCGTAACAATAGGTTACCTTCAGTTAGTTTCAAAGGTTGTAAAGCCACAACATCCCGTAGCTCCGGACCCTCGAGGCCTCGAAGCTCAGAAGGATTATCTCATGTTGAGCGTAGCGTTGGGTTCCATGGTCTTGTTCATATGAGGGTTTTGAAAAGTTCTGAGGGCTACACCCTTATCTCTCAGTCAAAATTTGGTTAAGGTTGTGGCATAAGCCCGCGGTTACTTGGATGACCGAATTGAAGGAAGTGCCCTCCATTCACAGAACTTAGGTTCTAAAACAGGGAAAGGTATTTTCAAATGATCAATGGGACTGTAGTAGTCTCGTAGAGTATGCCCCGACTTTAGGACTACGAATTTGATCCATGGGAAAAATACCTTGAGGATTTCCCAACCAGCCTAGAGGCCACACTTGTCATCTTACAACGTTTCGAAGGAAACAGTTTAAAGAAGAACAATAAGAACTATTTCCATCAATTTCACGTGGGGCACAATTTATCACAATTACAGACATTCAAATCATGCATTTCAATTCAAGTGCACAAAGTAAACTAAATACTTATCTATTACAGTCGATCACCGACCAACTGAATGTGGGTGTTCACCTTTCCACCCAACCGTAGGCTCAGATGCATTCATTCTTAGCACTCTAGCCACCCTAGTGCCATTCCATGATATCACTAGGGAACTTTTGCAGTTTCTCAGAGGTTCTTCCTCTGTCATAGCCTCTATGAGGTTTATCATATGCTCCCTCAACATCAAGCTCGCGACCTTCTGCTCAGGTCTTGTTTTTTGCAAATTTTTAGAGATCTTTTCTCTGGCTCTCTTTGGTAACCAGAACAACTTTATCTTTGAGTTCTTCCCTTAGTTGAAGACCCTCACACACTATTCCTCTTTCTCTCTGCATATCCGAGATGCACACCCCCTCCCGGTTTGTCTCCTTATTGTCTACCTTTGTGTGTATTCTTGCAATCCTTTTTCCTCCTCAAGAAGGTTTTGGACTTGTTTTGTTCCTTCTATTAGAAGAAGCTCGGTCATTATGGGCATGTAGTAAAAATGCACTATGTGGTACTTTAGGCTGACGATCTTCTATCTCCTCATCCAAACTCTCCATGCTTACATTCATGGGGGTAGTTGATTTTTCAACCACCAGTCCTTCTTTCATTAGTTGTTTTTTCCTTGGGATTAGGATGAGGCTTATTATTTCAGCAACCCGAATTTGGTTCATTTTGACATAGTGAACCATCTCTATTGTTTCCTCACTCTTTCCTCTAGTGAAATCATGGCCAGTGCTTCAAGGATTCACCCCCACAGTCAGTTATTGGAAATCTAAACAATAATAGATTCACATTGTTCCCATGCCATAACATGGTGATCGTAATTAATGATTAATTACAAGCTAAGGGAAACATGGGTATTACAATCCCCTCCCCCTTAAAAGGAACATTGTCCTCGATGTTCTTTCTTAGTAACACCTTCCATGCCTTTTTCATTCAACTACTTCAGAAATCTTGATCCTCTTTCTTAGTCAGGTCCTTTCCAGAATCTTGGCCTTCGTCACTTTCCTTCAATAGTCTTGGACAACAAGCATATTAATCACAATTACAATGCAAAATTTTTTTATTGTTGTGAAAAATTCAAGAGGAAAATTTCATAATCTAGCACAATACTTATCTGTGAAATTCGTGGATTTTCATTCATATGGTTGTCTTGTTATCTCAACTCATTTTTTTTCCTTGGCATACCCATTGTGTGCATGATCCCAATCAATAGTTTATAATAATTATCAAAGTCTCTTGTCCCTTGCGGTCACTCACCCTCCAGGCCCAGGCTCAGGCATCCCCTTCTCTGCTATACAATTCCTCGGGCGATCCATCTTTCCTTTCCAAGGCTTTATCGCACAAGAATATTTCTAAAGACTTCATTGAGCCTTATAGTCGAGGCATCCCTTAGACTTGCTCTGTCGAGGTGTCCTTCTGGCTTGCGTTTCCACAACACAACATATTCTAGGGCAATCATGGCTTACCACAGGGTCCTCATGTCTCAACAATAGCCCTTTTCATGCTTTCTAGCTTGACATCCTTCACCTATCTTCCCCGAGATAAATATTTTTTGTCTCACTTGTATCACAGATATACATAAATTATGAGATATTATCATGAATTTCAAATTCAAAATTTTCTTGCAAATCTGTCACCCACATATTTCCAAATTCCACACTTATTTCCAGATCTTTTCCGTATAAGAACCAGATTCACAAGTATGGGACTTTCCTCCCCATAGCAGTTTAGCTCAGCAGACAATTGGTATTCCTCATGGGCTTACAATACTGCCATATCCAAGACCCTTTTCTTCCTACATTTTCAACATTCCTCAACCAAACAAATTGTTATTTTTCCTGCACATTATATTTTCAAAACTATGCATACTAACAGTCCAAGTCATTTTAATCTATTCCAGGGTACAAAGAAAAAGGAATTATAATTATTTATGTATGCATCCTTTCAACACACTAAATTTTCCCAATGCAATTTTAATTGTGAAACGACTTTAATCCATGTGTCAATATTCATTGCTACATTCATACCCAATGTTCCCTTACATTGGGTTTACATTTTCCACATTTATAGAAAGTACCTTGTCATGGTGTGTTGGAGCTCAGACAACCTCTTCACCATAGAGTTTAATCATTCTCATTCATTATTGTAGCAGGACTAGGCTTATTTCTACAAGATGATCATGATCCCCAAATTATCATATATGAAACTAAAATGTTTCTCTTGAATGCATCCAAGCATTCTTCCTTCATCAGTAACCAGGGAATCAACACGCATGGCCACCCAAAATTATCTTTTCTTTAACACCTATACAATGCAAGTAGTGTATTGGAAGGTCCTCCTTCCTTAATGGGAAATCCATTGTCCACCCTCTTATGCAAACATGCATTTCCTCAATGCATTCCATGCAGTGTGCTAACTATGAGCACCTTTATTTCCAATCTCCCTAGATTGGTCATTGTAACCATAGTACTCCTTACTCATGCATTTTATTGCAAGGATTATAACTCATCCTTGACTGCCATAGACTTCCTCTCTCTATTGTTCAGATTCTTCTTTATTGAATCTTACCCTGCTTTGGTAGAAATGACATACAATCATCCACTCAAAAATTATTTGCATATCTTTAAGATAATGAAATATTTTCAGAAGGGATTCTTACCAATTTCCTTCATACCTTATGCCACATAGGTATGAACATTTTTATACCTGCTCTGGAAACTAGCACCCTCTCTGATATTACCTCATCATCGATGCTTTATGGGGACTTTTAAAGTCCCTTGAACAATATTTTAATAACAACCTTCTCATGGTCGTCCTTTGCTTGAGGTTGTCCATCATTTCTCAAAAGCTTCAATTTCTTTCTACAAGTGACATACATCACAAATATATTAGTCGTCGTGTAAAATAAAAATGCTTGTATCATAGTATTCAAATCAATAAAATATTTACAGATACTCCCCAACATATCTCTATGAGACCACATTACTCCTTAATGTGTTAGCTAGTGCAATCCCAATCAATATTTTTTTTTAGTTGTAATCCATGATCATACAACCATCAACATCCTTATGCCAAAACACTTACCTGCATTAGTAAATCAATCTCTCGTACCAGAGAAATACAATAAACCATTTTTTTAGTTGTAATCCATGATCATACAACCATCAACATCCTTATGCCAAAACACTTACCTGCATTAGTAAATCAATCTCTCATACCAGAGAAATACAATAAAAAACAAGGAAGGGGTCAAGGAACTCTTCCCTCATCCAACTCCTTCTACACTACCTTGGACTTTCAGTCCCACTGAGTTATTTTCCAAGGCCTCATTGTCTTTACTTATCATGGTTTAACCAAGCCTATTCATTTAAATATGCTTATTTATTCATTCTCCCTTTTTCTAGCTGTACTTGTTCCGACAACTTCTCTTCTAAGGATTACAACTCTGTTAAACAATTCAAAGTTCTTAGGGTGAGAAAAGTGTTCCTCCTTTTCTCATTCTTTGCTTATGCAATCTACTTCTTATTGTGATCTCCATGCTCTGTTCCTTGACCAGTCTTGGTTAGGTTCACCTCAACCTTCTTGGTAAATCAACATGCTATAACAACAAACCCTTTGTTCATGATGAATCATGAACCTGTGCATTATGTACATTACCATTTGGTTATCAGAATGGTCAACGTTCATTTGTTAGTCTTCCACTGATATTTGTTGTTTTAGAATATAATCTAGGATTCTTATATAAATAGGCTTGTAACTCACTGCTTAATTCTCAGCAGTCATTAAGGTTGTGATTTTGTTCTCTTGACAGAGTCTTTACCATGTTCCTTCACAGGGAGCTCCTTCAACATGCAACTTCCTTATTGCATATTCTTCACTAGTTGTGATGGTCTCAACCTTGAGTTAGCTTTAGTTGTGTACCAAATATTTCTATAAGGAATATAAACACGCATCTTTTTTATGCATCCGGATTATTTATCCACACATATTCCTTGTTTTGTTAACTTACATCCACGATGTACTTAACCATATGCATAATAATAAGCCTGTGTGTAGCTACCATATGTATACTTCACAACTCACATACATCTTTACTTTAAAAGAATTCAACTCATGATTGTTCACAATCATTCTCACGCTATCCTCAAAGGAATAATTATTTTTCCTCTTATCTTGACAACAAAACATCCTTGCTCATTTACTCTTGCATCATACATGTGCATCACTTGCACATTTAATATCATTCATCATATGTATTGGGTCTTAATATCAGTCTTCATATCAAGAAACCTCACAGTGCATTAAATTCATGTACTCAAGCATATACAAACATAACAAAAAATTCATCATGCAAGCTCATTGCTTGTACCTTTTTCCATGTCATTCATACACATGTGCATATCAGACTTCTAGATCCTTCTCCCAAGGATCTTCCAATCATTATTATGATAAGTCTCATAGAGATACTCATCACTGAGCTCCTCTCTCTACTGAGAGCTTGCAGTCATTCACATGATATCCACATGGAAGTTTAATTAGACATAGTGATGGGTGTTCTATATGCACTAAAAACCCTCAATTAAATTGTCAACCTGGGGTAAGTAAACTTAGAGTTGTAGTACTATATGTGCCAAGGAAGAAAGGTTGGAGGTATTATAGTCTAACTAAGGAAATGGGCTATCTGAGAACTAATCTATTCAAGCAAATACTATTTAATGATCAAACCCTACTAAGAAACTTAAATTATTTACCCTAAGTAACTTTTGAACAAAGGATCGATGGATAGTCCTAAGGAAGCAAATGAAAACCCTACTTAAAGAAAACTAACTTAATCATGAAAATAAGAAAAAAACAAACTATCTACCTAATAAGAAATAACAACAACAAACTACTTTAATTAACCTACTCAAATTCAATAAGAAACTATCCTATTAAAGCAAGTAAACAAGCAAGCAACTACCCTATCAAAGCAAGTAAACAAGCAAGCAATCAAATGACTAACCTATGATAACTTCTATGGCAAGTAAACTAATCAAAATTACTCAATAAGCAACTAATCAAACTATTAAGCAAGTGAACTCTATTCTTAAATTAAACTTCATAATTACTTCTAATTTATGAAAGGAAATCTTAATCTACTGAATTCAAAGCATCATGACAATAAAAGTAATCAATAAATACTCTTTAATCTATGAAAAGAAAACCATTCTTTAATCTACCAAAGCAAGAAGATTATTCACTAATCTACAAAAGCAAGGAAACTATTCTCTAATCTATAAAAGCAAGAAAACTCAAATATAGTGTTGATGGTTATGTCTCCGGTGTCTTATAATATCACGATGGCATTTAACAATTAACAATAACTCAAGAGGTATAAACTCAATATTGAATTCGATAGCAAAGTGAAAAGTGTGAATTAGACAATCCAATGAGAACTTAGCCATGATAGAAGCAACATCAACTACCTTGCATATTGTGTGATTATTCAATCATGCATTAATCATCAACAATATTAAAAACACTATTCTGTCAAATTCAATTTCATTCTATACTAATTAAGAAAATTCATACTACTTAGATTCATAACTGAAAACTAAACTAAATAATCAACTTCGAATTAAAATTGCAACCTAGATCTAGAAAAGGAAATTGCATGGAGTAAACTAAACTAATTCTATTTTAACGAATTAAGTTGCAAATGAAAAATACTCATAAAACATAAATTAAATCCTATTTATATTTCAACATATGACAAGAAATTAAATAAACTAACTAACTAACAAATAAATGAGAAAAGATAAACAACAATTAGATAAGTAAATTGAAAATGAAAGCTAAAATCAACAACTATCCATCCACCAAAACTTGTCAAAGAAACCATAAACTAACTACTTTGTTTTAACTCTGTTTTTAAACTCTATTTCAGCATATGAAAAATCTATCTATCATCTAATTATACACAGGGTTAGTAGCTAAGAACTTGCAAGTTCATTTCCTATCAACTAACAGATCATTGCATATTACCACTAGCCTCCATAATAACCTGCAAAACTGAACTACACTAATTAAATTATGTACAACAATTTATACAGTAAATAAACACAATAAAAACTCATGTATAGGAAATAAACAAAATGACGATTACACTACTCAAATTCACAAGAAAACTAACTAAATATTCACCTAGATTGTTGGTGGTCCCCCCAGTAGGTCGTGACTACTCTTCAAGGATGAATCACGAGCTCGGTTAACACAATTTCAACATTAAAATAAAAAACGCAGTTTTACACAGTTTTAGCAAAATATGTCTGGAATTGGCAAAACATAGCTTAACTATTCTTTTGATCTCCTAACTATATGTATGACCATTGATGTGGTATTTATAATGTTTACAAGCTGAGAGGTCGACCACTGGAAGGGTTGACCTCCTATAAAAACAACAAATCACATTCAATGTGGCTTAACCGTCGGTGACTTCTAGAAACAAAGCGAGCCAATAATCACCCAACATAACAACCCAATCTGAGTTGTTAGAAGCTCAGTAGCTAGAGTCCATGAGCACAAAGAAAACCCATGTCTCTGATTCACCCATCGCTGGCCGCTGATATGATAACCGCTAAATCACCCATGGTTTTAGTGCAAGACGGAGTGCCAGATGCAAAAACGACCTGGGATTTTTCCTTGTGACACATAGAACGTGAATTAGTTTTCTGAAATCATTAAAACATGCTAAATTATACTCAAAACCATCATAAAACATGAATCATACATACCTGGTATGAACCACGACGATTTAACACAAAAACTCTTCAAAACTCTTCAAAACAGGAAAATGCACATACACATTTGGCCAAAAAGGATCTAATTATCGTTATTAAATTAACCATATCATGGGACAACACATAGTCATAACTATGTTCCCCCTTCTGCATGACAACAACCAGTAAGAAGGAATTTTTTCCTCAGTTAGTATAAAGTTATTCAACAACCCAGAAATACCATATGGGAAATTCCAACAATTCCCAAGGCAACAAGACAACTTATCGAGCTTCTAACTGGTCTTGGTCAATACACTTTTCAATCAAGGGAATCAATTTTCTAGATTCCCTCTCACTACTACTTGAGCATACTAAGCCATACCTTATATGGATACCATCCACTTCTGGATGTCATCCTGACCCATTGGTCATCTAGAAGTACCCCAACACTTCCTCTACCTCATTCAAGATCAACATTTCATTAACCCTTCTACCTTGTCCTCATAGGGTACTATGTACTCAACATCATCAACCTTTTACTTATGCTGCCATAGTCAGATCATCACTAACCATATTATCACCATATTTTACATTCAATGGAAGAGTATAATAAGTATATATGCATGCCATATGCATGCTCTATCTTTGTGATTTGCATTTCAACATATTTTCTTGCACCAAGCACTATACCCCTGTCTGCAGTGTAGACATATTCCGCTTACTTACCTATTTGCATTCTTGTACATAGTCATGCCCTTCGCTAATACAGATTTACATTGCTTTAGCACAACCATGAGCTTTTGAATTTTCTCATGTCATTCCACTTCTTCCATGAATTATTTTATTTTACAAGGGGGTTTACCCTAGTAGGAAGTTCTTTTCAGTTATGACAGGTTAAGTAGGTTGATATCACCTACTTCCTTAAAGCCTCTAGACATGGAGGATTGTACTCCCGATGCCAGATCCTTCATTTAATCAACACTTTTAATTAACAGAGGCTTCATTAAGCCCACTTTTTGGGCAATTCCTACCACCTATTCAGTCCATTTTCCTTCAAACTCAAGTATTCCTTAAAACAGGTTTATGCCATTTGCATCCAAGTTTTATTATTAATGCCTCTTGGCATAATCCCACTTTTGTAGGATTGGCTATCATTTCCAAAAATAAATGATAGTCTTCTTCTACCATAGTCTAGCATGATTCAATCTTGTTGGGTAAAATCCCAACTGAATTTTAATCTGCATCCTTCTCCTTAAGGGACTTATGCAAATAATTTGCATACGATAATAATATTCTCAATAGGCTCATCTTAGCCTTGGTAAACTAGTCTTATGACTGTTCCCCAGCCCATCCAGGCCTATGTTTGAATCATGCTATGCTATATAAGGTAGGGTAGGGTGCCCTCTCCCTTAAAGTTTTCTAAGAAAGAAAACAATTACTTAACTCTTTCGTGAGCCCAAGCAGACCAAGTGTTGTTTCCCGTTCTGATACCACTTTGTAACACACCCAACCACTTAAGTAAATTTTTAAGGGACGGGGCATCAAAATTTATCTTTCCTCCATCATCTCAAATCCTCTTCCTAAGATCTCCATCACCTTCTGCTCATAAAGATATTTCCAACGACTATTACCATGCTCAAATCTGAGCTATTGATTGGGAGTTACGCCCTTTCAAAGATCTTCATGATTTATTGGTCAAGGGCCATGTGGAAACCACAAAGATCTGTCTAATTCATACCATCCCAAGTTTTCTGAAGTCCTAGAGTTTCCCTAGCGTGCCTGCATCTATGGTGTAAACCCATCCACCGTTAAATCCAACTGCGGAACTGCGTCCTTGTTTAACACACATGTTTACAGGAAATTCAACGATCAATGTTGAATGCCCCTTTTTCTTTCTATGTACATGTATTCCGGAGTCTCGAAATCCTGAAGGACCCCGAAATATTTCCATGTGGCTCCAACCTTCAGGCCTTCAGGCTTATCTAAGATACTACACCCCAAACCTTCAGAGTTCCTAAGCCCCAGAATCCTGAAGGGTCCACCCTTACACGTGATGGCACATTAAGGGTAGAGGCAAGGACATGTGGGTCTCGAGTACTTCATCCGTCGTTAGGCCAAGCGATTATGTGTTAGGGGGGAATGATACACAGTAAGGTAGAGATGACACGTGACCCCATCAATGGGTGACACCTGTCACGTTCTAATGGGCACATAGTGTTTGTTAAAAGCATAAATCAAGGTGACACGTGGAACGTCGAACGTGGCTCCACGTCACCTTAGGTGACGTCAACATGCCACATCAATCCAGATTGACAACCTTCCAATGCCCCTTATATCCCATGGTCGATTTGGGTCCACATAGACCCAAATATCAATGACATTCGTTGCTTCGCAACTTTGTTGTTCGAGGGTTCTGTTGTGTAATAGCCTCTTTACTCCCAGAGTAGGACTTCGTCGAAGTGATATACACAATTCCTTCCACTAGTTGATCAGACAGTTGAGAGGGGTTCTCAATGGAATCCCTAGATCAATGAATCACAACTCTAGCTCCAGGCCCCTTAGGTTTCAGTGTTATGCCACTCTTAGAGGGACACCTGTCAATTTGGAACACGCTGACAAGATGTGTGGCACATGCCTCAGGTCATCGACGTCTCTTTACCATGCCACAAGGCCGCCACACATGGAAACACCATTGCTCGACACATGGACCCCCATGTGCTCTTGACGTGATACACACATCCCCACGATCAAACGACCGAGAGGGGTCCCATAGGATCTTTAGATCGACAACCCATGGTGCTTCTTCGGGCTCCTGGCTTCAAATCTTTCCATGCCTTGAACCACACTTCCTTCTAGAGTTCCTAACTCCGAACATATGAAGTTGATCCCTAGGAAAAATACCTTGAGGATTTCCCAACCAGCCCATAGGCACCCTTGTCATCTTACAACCATTCGAAGGTAACAATTTACAAAAGAACAATAATCATTATTTCCATCAATTTCATGCGAGGCACAATTTATCACAATTACAGACATTCAAATCATGCATTTCAATTCAAGTGCACAAAGTAAACTAAATACTTATCTATTACAGTCGATCACCGACCAACTGAATTTGGGTATTCTCATTTCCACCCAACCATAGTCTTAGAGGCATTCATTCTTAACACTATGGCCACCCCTGTAGCGCACCTTTTCTGGCTACCAAGGTTTAAACACTCTTAAAAGAAGACTATAACACCACTTTGTACATAACTCATACAGGTATTATAAATCCCATGCATTTAAACAAATAAACACATTCTACACAGAGTATTCATATGAGTTACTACCATAATTAACAATCAATATCATTTCATACTAATTCATATACACAACGGAAATCATGATAACATAAGCAGCACAATCCTACAAAACATGATTAAAACATGATCAGATACTTATCTTTTAACAGTGGTAGAATCCACCAACCAAGTGCAAGCCTTCCACGAACCTCCCAGCCTTAGACCACACTGCTCATCATCTCAGCAGTGGGTCACCCCCGAGCTGGGACTAAGCTCCACCCCAAGACAAGGAATCCTAGGCTAGGCTGAGGTTACAGGGAAAACAACACATAAAATCTGGAAGGATTCTTCCCAGGATGCCATCTTATGCCCACTACTATCAGACTCTCATTCCCCACATGCATGTTCTGTCCGAGAGTATACACCTTCACAAGCACAGTCCATCGGTGCTAACCTCCCTCTCTGGGTGTCGGCAATAGGCCGGATTAGGAAGTCTCAGAGCCTGAAGCTGGTGCTGGACACTCTTTGGAAGAAACCTCTTCCAACAACATCCACCTCCCTCACCTAGAGAGAGATCACACACAGGCTCAGTCACAACTCGTGCTGGCCATCAAGCCACGCACAATCCAGCTTTGTGTGGTTTCCATAGCCAACTGGAAATACAAACACGGCTTCTCAAACAGGCTCAATAATGGCTCGAGGCCTCACAATGATGGTTCACAGGAATGCGTGATGAGTGACTCCTGCAGGGGTCGACACAGAATCCACGACTCAGAACAGAGGGTGAGACCGGCTCTTCAGAACAACACAGGCTTTCCCACTAGTTCAACAATGGCGGAATGGTTCAGGGTCTTGGATTCATAACAGAGCCTCCACGCATAGGTTCGATCAGTCTGACAGAGGATGTGCACGAACTATCCAAGACAATACGGGGTTCTCAAATCTAAAAAATGCTCATGATATTCTTGCAGAGGTTGGGTTGGTCATACTGTTCAGCGCTCCCTACACGCTCAGGTAGCCGGGTGGAATGGAGGAGGAACCCTTTCCCACGGCTCACCCTGGCCGTTTTATTCGCATGCGTCAGGGTTGACACTTGTCACCCATGAAACTACATGCGTTCCACCAGCACGCATCTCCCTTGCATGTTCTCCCTTTGCCAGAAACTTAGGATAAAACATAAAATGCACATGTCTTTTGGGAAAATATTAAAATATTATTCCCAGGCTTAAGCCCCCTAGGCTTAGCCCCTAGGCTCAACACTTAGCCCCTTTTCCCACCTTCCAGCCCCTAATTCCTTGCCCACCTTATGGATGCTTAGTCCCCCTTCACTCATTCATCGTGGTCGGTCGGCACATGGTGATGTTTATATTTTATTAATTGTTCTGCGTGATTCCGTATACAACAGCAGGCTCCTGGCCTTCAACACTCAGGCTCCCTGGCCTAACAACACATAAGCCTCCAGCTTATAAAAACTTGGCTCACCAGCCTATAAAACATAATTACAATTCCTTTCAGAACATGGTTTACAACGGGGCTTGGCCTTGGGGACACTACAACCCCCATGCCAAGACATGATATCACTAGGGAAATTTTGCAGTTTCTCAAAGGTTCTTTCTCTCTCATAGTCTCTGCGAGGTTTATCAGATGCTCCCTTAGCATCAAGCTCGTGACCTTCTGCTCAGGTCCTGTGTTCTGCAAATTCTCAGAGATCCTTTCTCTAGCTCTCTCTGGTAACCATAACAACTTAATATTCCAGTTATTCCCTTAGTTGGAAATCCTCACACACTATTCCTCTTTCTCTCTGCATATCCGGTTCACACACCCCCTCCCAATGTGTCTCTTTCTTGTCTGCCTTCGTGTGTATTCTTGCATGCCTTTTTCCTCCCTAGGAAGGTTATGGATCTGTCTTGTTCCTTCTGTCAGAAGAAACTTGGGTCAGTCTAGGCCTACAAGAAAACTGCACTCTGTGGTACTTCGGGCTGACTGTATTATGTCTCCTCATCCAGACTCTCCATGCTTCCATTCATGGGGGAAATTGATTGTTCAACCACTAGTCCTTCTTTCATTAACTGATTTTTCCTTGGGATCAGGATGAGGCTTATCATTTCAACAAGGAGAATTTGGGCCATTTTGACATAGTGAACTCTCTCTAATGTTTCCTCACTCTTTGCTATAGCGATATCATGGCCAGTACTTCAAGGCTTCACCCCCACAGTCAATTATTGGAAATCTAAACAATAATACATTTACATTGTTCCCATGCCATAACAGGGTGATCATAATTAATGATTAATTACAAGATGGGGGAAACATGGGTATTGCACTAAAATACATGTGATGCAAAGGTAATTTTTGTAAATGTCATCTCACATGGCCTCACCAATCTCCTTGATTAGTTGAATATTATGGGTATAAATGGAAAACTTGTAAATGGAAATAAATACAGACATGCACCTATAACCTAGAGTTATGTTGAACTCCTAAGTAACAATAGCTAGCACATTTGACATTATTGATTGATATTAGTCAATGTTTGAGGAGCTCAAAGAGCAAGGTAAGGTATCTATATATTAGTGAGTTGACACCCCTATGGGTAGGGAATTCCTTTCCTTGAGTGATAGAAAAGTTGAACTAATGGGATACTATGTGTTTTTACTATTCATCCCCTTTTGGGGGACAATGATTTGGAGAGTGTTATGGATCATTTAATTACTATGAGTAGATGAACTAAGGAATCAAATATTTATTAGTTGTTAATGCAAGCCTCTCAAGGCACAGTGAGAACATGGGTATCTAAATAACATGACCTTTGAGCCATGATCTTAGCTAGCTCAAAATTAGATGTATTTTAACTCTTAATAGTTTCCTAATAGCATAGTATAAATAGTTGTTCTTCTATCCTAATCAATTTTCCACATATGTCTTAGTGCCTCTCCACCTTCCTTTATTTTTTAACATTCATTGTTAAAAGGAACAAGGAAATTGTTGATATGTCACTTTTGTTTTAATTATAAAAGCAGTTTGTAACTATGAACAACCTCATTTCCCTATAAAGGGATAAAAAGGGGATGAAAAACTAAATGTTTATTACTTTAATATATACAAGCATTTTTTAACTACAAATTGCTTCATTTCCATATAAAGGGATAAAAAGGGGATGAAAATATGGAAAACATAGGTATTACCAAGATTTGGCTAATTATTTCAGGGAAAATTTGAGCTCATATTTCAATCTACTTATATTCTCTTGGATCTAACATCATTGAATGATGGCATGAGTACCCATAGAGGTCTAAAGATCATTCATGAAAGAGATTGCCTCCTCTAAGTTAGAGGTGTATAAGCTATTTATTTTATTTATGTATTCTGATACAATCTATTTGGTTGTTTCTAATATTTATATTTTCATAATCATTGTCAAATTGGAGGAAGGGTCAATGCTCATTTGAAATAGAAGCTTGCTCATTTTTCTCCTTATTTTTATTTCATCTTTCACTTATAAAGTTTTGAAAACTTTGAGGCAAGGTGAAGTAAAACTTGTAAATTTTTACCTAAAGCTTGCTCATTTTTCTTCATATTTTGATTTCATATTTCAATTGTAAAGTTTTGATAACTTTGGAGCAAGGCTAAGTAAAACTAGTCCAACCTTTTTCACAATGTTTCCAATATTTTTGTCATGCTATAAATGTAATCTAATTATTGCATTTGAGGAAGAAATAAAAGCATAGACTTGGTCATATTTGTTGTATTTTCATCACTTATTAAAGTACTTCAGTGATTTTTCTCAATGGAGTATTGTTATTTATTATGTCCTTGTAGGAACATATAGTAATCACACAAAAACATTAGTTTGTCTATACAAGCATGCATTTTTTGGAAAAGCTAATGTTTGGCCTATGTTTGGATTTTTAATATTAAAATAATTTTTGGTAAAAAATATTTATTTAACATTTGATTGGGTCTTCCAGACTGGTGTTTCCCTCAAGTCCTAGTATGGGGGCTCTGGTGGTGGTAAAACTTGAACATCCTTAATAGGCTATGTGCAGTATAAGACATAGGTTGTCAATAATATTAACTCTCATATTCAATGTGTTTCGAGGCGTATCTCCTATGACACATGCCTCCCTAATTTTTCATATATGTTATGATGTGTAGCAAGTAAAAAAAATTATGTTTCTATGGGGGACATATAGTTTTGGCGTTGATGGATTAAAATGACCCTACATGGCTTGATTTTTCTCCCTTCCTAATGTTCAATATAAGCCCTAATTAAAAAAATTTATGCAATCATGTTTGGATATTGTATTTTTATGCCTTATGATTGGGTGTTAAGATGATGGCATATTCCTTAGGGATATACATATGAGAGGGGGTAGTGGGAAATAATAATCCACATTAACTATTTTCAAATAATTAAGTTGGTGACTCAAGTAACAATTAGTTTATCGATTATGTATTTGTTAGATATGTGATCAATTTGAAATAATAGTTTACCATATTTTGTGTGGGTTCATGTTCATTCCTTTAATGCCAATATTAATGTATGTATTGAAGTTCGATCCACAAGGAAAGAGAGTGTAACATGAGCAAGGTGGCTCTATCCTGCCTCGTATCAAGTGCTTTCTTCTATAATTTTATCATTCCATTTTATTAAATACGATTTATATGGCATACCATGTGTCTTGAAAACCTTCTCACCTATCACTTCCTTAAACTATTTTTTCTTCTTCTTGGGCATATTGTTGCATTAAGCGTCTTTCATGTCTTCCCTAGTGCATAATCTTATGTTTCTTTGTAATCTTAGATATCCTTCATATTGAATATCAATCTTTTTCAAATTCTTTAGGCAATTCTGCCTTGTATGCATTAGATATTTTGTTAATCTTAATCTCATTTTTTTTAAATACTCAGATCCCATTGCACTCGCTACGACTTTTCTCTTCGATAGTATTGATAGTTCGTCGTCGATATTGAAACTTCGTCGCTCGGATTCGTTGGATAGTTTGTCTCTCAGGCGACAAACTAAGGTCGTCTTTCGTGCGACGACCTCATTAGTTTGTCTTTCATGCGACAACCTATTTAGGCCATCTTTCGTGCGACGACGTCTTTAGGTCATCTTTCGTGTGACGACCTAAAGTGATCATCAATCCTGGGACACAAACTTTAAGTCGTGTCACGAGCGACGACCAAAGAAGGTCGTCTCCCTCGCGACAACAATGATACGACATCCTTAGGTGATCTCTCTGGCGACGGTATCGTTAGGTCATCACAATTTACATGATACGTGATACGACATTTTGGGGGTCCAAGATTTGTCTCCATCTCCACGATAGAACGTTGCTCGCACATCGAAATTGTCATCACAAAATGACCCAAATTTACTAGTGAATGGTGCATCAGACCTAGATCCTTCATCTCGAACTTTGAAGTGAGTTCCCTCTTGCACCCATCTGTGAGCTTCTCATCCCTTGTAAGAAACATGTCATCCAATATCAAGGGAAAACCATTCCCAAGCTCATCAAAATAATTGTCTAGCATATCCTGCCCTTGGTGCCTGCTTAAGTCTGTACAAAACCTTCTTCAATCTATAGACATGAGACTCCTTCTCATGTATCTCGTGGTTTCTCTATGTACACTTCTTCTGGCTACTGGAGCAAGTGTCTCGTCATAATCTTCTCCCTCTTGCTGGGTGAATCCTCTGGCCACAAATCAAGCTTTGTACATCTCCATGCTGCCATCTGCAGCATGCTTGATCTTGTAGATCAACTTGGAAGTCACCATTGAATTCCCTATTGGTCTCAAAGCTACTTTCCACACATCATTCTTCATGATGGACTGATTCTCTTCCATCATGGCATCCTTCCACATGCTTGTTGCTTAGTAGCTTCCTCTTAAGTGGAAGGTTATGAATCAATGATCTTCCTCATCAGTGCCACATAGTTGGAAACTTGCGTGGTCTCTTGCTCTCTCTGGAACTAGGGAAAAATCCATATCCTAGTCCTTTTGAGTGGATGTCTCCTCTATCATTGTAGCAAAGTCTACTGAAACAAGGGAATCCTCCCATGAGATATCACAACATCTCCTAGAAGCATCTGAAGCTACGATCTAGCCTCCTCAACTCATGGCATCTATCTTTTAGTTCTAGAAGACATCTCTCTCTCCCACCTGAATCTAAGGGGGAACTTCCTCTGAATGATCTGGTCTTCCTCTAAGTCAACCGAATCTCTCTGAGATCAGTCTCACTCCGAGTCTGCATGCTCCCTCTAGAGATTGAATCTCTTTGAGTCTATATAATCTCTGGAGCCATCTACTCCCTCTGCATTTCCTAACCTCCTTTGAAGTCTGATATCCTATGAACTATCCTGGAGAGCCTACTCTTCCCTACTAGATTGTGAGGGATAACTCCCTCTGAACTCTAGCTCCTTCTGAGTTGGTACTTGGTGGAGCCGCTTGCCTCACTACTAATGGGGCCAACTCCTCCTCCTCATGATATGGCTCATCAATTCCATATATTTATATCCCCCTTTGCATCATGCAAAGTATCACAGGACCATGTTGGTCTCTTCCTGGTCACTGCAATGATACTGGGTAGGCCCTTTTGGCTCTGCTAACTCTTCCCGATGATCTGAAGAGTGATCAACTGAATTAGAAGGATTTGTACGATCACCTTCGAAGCCTTCTTCTCCTTACAATCAATCTCCATATGAGATACTTTGTATCCTGCAAAAGTGTCATTCTTTCCAGAGAGTTTTGACTTCGTCCTCTTCTCCTTCATTGCATGGATGTGTACGACCATGTACACAATTCTATGTCTGGATAGTCTACTCCATGTCTCAACTAGAGAGCATCTAATATGTTTCTTCCTGCAACTGTCTTTATAGCTCCCTCTCAGAGCTATTACCCGTGACCTTCAACAAAGTTATCGACTTAACGAGAACTGTGACCTCAAAACAAAAACTCTAGCCCTTAAAACCCATCTTTTTCATAAAAAACATGAAAATCAACCCCCAAATAAAAAAGTGGTGCTACTGGTAGCACCATTTTTTTAAACAGGGTCAAAATTACAACATTTTTCAAACATGGCCTTAAAAACTCAAGCAGTAGCTCAGAAAAACCTTAAAATCAACACTTAAATAAAAAAGTGATGCTACATAAAACAAAATGTTTTTTTCTAAACATGAAAATCATAGCTCTTTACAACCTAGTTGAAATTGTGACATTGACAACAAATCCCTACGCAAATAAACAACCCAAAATTGGACCTCAAATGATTACTCAGAAGTTGTTTTTTTTAATTTACATTAAAAAAACAAATAAATAGAAATGACAAAATATTTGCAAATATTTTTTTTTTAAATGACCAAAAAAATACATTTAAAAAATATATATTCAAAATTCAATTAAAAATAAATAAATTAAAAAGAAAAAAATAACTAAAAAGAAAAAAAATAAAAAACAAAAACAAAAAAACAATAATTTAAAAAAAAATCTCTCACACACACACACATATATATATATATTAGAAAAGAATCATTAAAAAACCTTTTAAAACTTAAAATATTAAAAAAAAAATTATAAAAGGAAATTTTTTTTTTTCTAAAATAAAAATTATTCAAAAATTTTAAAAAATAGTAAACTAAAACTTTAAAATTAAAATAAAATACAAAAAATTCAAAAATATATATTTTAAAAACAATATTTAAATGAAAACAAATCAATTTTAATAAAATCAATAACTAAAGAATAAAAATAAAATTTTAAAACCAATTTTAAAATAAACTTCTGAACAAATTTTAAAAAATAGAAAAAAAAAATTGAATTAAAAACAATTTTACAACAAAAAAACCTATCAATTTTAATTAAAACTAAAATAAAAAAATTAAAAATAACATTTAAAAAAAATTAAATATATATATAAAATACAATTTTACAATTAAAATAACATAAAATTTTAATTAAAATTAAAACCATTTTTATATTTATTTTAAATTATAAACCTACATATTATTGGGGTATCTCGGGGGCAATGCCCGACATTGCCCCATGACCTCCATAATTAGTGCATATATAATTTTTAATTTGTTTGTTTTTTTTTAATTAAATTTTACATATTTTTATGGTTTTTAGTAAAAACTTTAATTTTTTTTAGTTGTTTTAATTTGGTTATATATATGTGTGTGTGTCTGTGTTTTTTAAACATTTCTAAAGTTTTTGGGTCATAAATTTGTTATATATAATTATACTTTTTTGCTAAATATTAAAAAAAATGTTATTTAACTACAATTTTTTTCTATGTATTGAAGTAAAGGTAAACAATGTGTTAAAAATGGTGTTTTCCACTATATTTTAAAAGTATGTAACAATAAATTAATTAAGAAGACACAATTATATTCAAAATTATAACTTCAAAAAAGTAAATGGTAAAAAATATTTTTAAGATTGAAAGAAGCATGGAAAAATGACAAAACACAGTTGAATAAAAAGAAAAATAAAAAAAATTGAAAAATGATTAAAAATAAGCATTTAAAAAAAATGTGGAAACATTGTCGATCGAAAAATTTAAAATATCGAAAAACCACCTAAAAAGGGAGGGGGGTGCTACCAGTAGCACCATTTTTGAAAACAGGGTAAAAAATTAGACCCCCCAAAAACGAGAACTCAATAGAGTTCTCGTTAAGTTGGTAACTGTGTTCTTCCCGAAACAAGAGTAACAACAACCAAGAACATCTCCTAGAGGAGATCAATTTCATCTTGCAAACAAGTGCATCATTAATACTAAACAATGAGTATTTACTTAATAATCATCATATCAACAACATTCAAGTGTTACTAAACATTTGATAGTAATGGAACTGTAAAGACTGTTATTCTAGTTACAACACATACTTAAGCTATAACAATATGAAATATCAAACTTGATATATAAACCTTGAGTCTAGCTGTTGTTGTCCCATTTGAGTTGTCTTCTACTTCCTGATCAAGTGTTTGGAAGCACCATTATCTAAAAGACATACTCTTCATCCTTTGACTCCTTTGCCTTTTCCTGGGGTGTGGACTCTTCCATGTCAATTGCATGTGCATGATGCTTCCTTTGTTCATCCTTATGGGGACATTGAGAGGCATAATGTCCTAGCTTCTTACAGTTATAACATCTGACTTTTGACACATCCTTCTTATAACGTGGTCTTTTATCTTTCTTCGGACCGACTTCTCTTCTCTCTTTCCTTTTCTTCACATGAGTGGCAAGAGCTTGGTTTTCATCATCATTTGTCTTATGAGATTTGGATATTAGCCTGGATTCTTCTTGGGAACAAGCAAACCATAACTTATCGAACTTGGGAAGTTTGCTTCTTGCACAAATTCCTTGAACAAACGGGTCCTAAGAAAAAGGAAATCCATTGAGTGTAGTAGTCACAAGTCTAGTGTCTTCCACTGTGTCTCTAATAGTTGCTAACTGGTCCTTAATCTGCAAGATTCTCATGAAGTAATTTGAGACAGTTTCTAACTTGTTCATTGTCACATTTTTGAGTTGATGCCTTAGAGTAAGTTTCAGATTGGTGTTCTTACTTTCATAAAGTCTGGTTAGGGCATCAAACATTTCTTTCAGTGTCTTTAGTTCTGATACATTCAGTATCGAATGATCCTTGATTGAGTCTGTCAAGTTCCTCTTGGCCTTGACCTCATTCTTCCTAAACTTTGCTTTGGCATCTTCTTCTTCTGGTTTTGGAAGCACCTGCTTGACATGATCCAATAACTCATTCTCTTCTAGAATGAGAAATACTCTATGCTTCCAGGATATGAAGTTATCTGCTCCATCCAATCTACCCTCAACTCTCATATTGGTTTACATTTTCGTCGGTAGAAACCCTAGATATGACAAATTCCACATTTCTGAACTTCACATAACTACAACCAAAGTGTTGTAGGAGGTGCGCTAGGGTAGGGAGAACTGTTATGTGGTGAAATTAGTCCCAATGCCTTGGAACTAGTGTTCAATGAGCTTGACAAAGATATTATGTTGCAACGGCAAGGTATTGTTGCAAATAATCTTCCTTCCAGTGGTTAGACTGTTATGAAGGTAACCAGCTCTGATACCATGTTAGATTTTATTCACTTTTACAGAGAAATTAGGTTTACTAATATATTTAGATCTTCTTTCACATTAGAATTTATATCATGTACTGAAAATAAGAGTAGCAGTAACAAGCACGAGAAGACACAAGAATTTATCCCGGGAAAACCCCAAATGGATGAAAAACCCATCCAACCTTTCTTAGAGAGATTTCGTCCAAACAAGTCCAACCATGAACCAACAGATAAACCCTAGCACAATGGCTAGCTAAAGATACAACCATAAACACCACCCCAACTGCAGCAACAACACCGTACAAGAGTAACACACCTCTACCAAGGGTAGCGCACAAGAGAGAGTTACCACAAAGAATAACCAAGATCCCAGATACTGCAGTAGCTGCGTCTTCCTGGCCTCATAACTGCACCTTATATAACTGCAAATGTGAGTGAGTGAGTTCAAATGAGCAAGGCGTCACTATATTTATACTAGTTTGTCAATGTATTGGGGCCGACTTCTTATATGGAATACTGGGGCTGACTTTTCATCTAGAATAATTCGTTTTCCACTTTATTAGTTCCTGTGGGTCGACTTCTTATCCGAAGGCTTCTCTTTTCACTTTAATATTTATTCTTCTGGGTCGACTTCTCTTCTGGGGTATTTCCTCATATGTTCAATGGTTCTCTTTCTTCCAGAATCTTCTTCTCGTCTAAGAAAGGTCGTCTAGGAGGGAAAGTACCACTTGCAGCTACCAAACATCAACAAAAAAAATCATCTATGAGGAGACATAGTATAGGGATCCACCAAGTGAAGGGATTGGTACAGGGCCAAACACATCACTATGAATTAATTTCAAAATCCCTTTTCCCCTTGTCGCTCTATATGGGAACCAAACCTGATTTGTTGCCTATATATGCAATGCTCACAAAAATCAAAGTTTCCAATTTACAATCTGGAAAATTTTCAACCATATCTTTGTTGTGCATAGCTCAAAGTCTTTTTTCGCCAATGTGTCCCATCCTCTGGTGCCATAACATGGTTGGATTGACTGGACAAAGAACAATCGAGTCGGTTTGTATCGACTCAACTCAAGTTGAGTTGAGTCGAAGTCGAAGTCGATTCAACTTTAGGAACAACAATGTTGTTGCATCCAGTCGAGT
>ML820479.1:94829-111525 GCA_009831015.1 Picea engelmannii | reverse complement strand
TAACAAAGATGAAATTTAGCAATAATATGGGTAAAATCTAATGTTCATGAGAATGAAACCAGTGAAATATATTGAAGAGATTAGATAAGGAATTGGAGTGGACTATGGTCATCTTCAAAAGTAAATGTAACATCAAGAAGAGGAAGAGCATGCTAAAAAAAAAACATGAAAACTTGAAGAGAAAATTGTTGGTCCAAAAACTCATTTTCCAATCGTTACAAAGTCTATTGTTATGAGGGGGGAATATAAGAGAGAAAAAGGGGTTGATAACAACACTTTGAAGGCTACTTTTTCCTTTAGAGGCTACTTTTTCTTGTGCTTGTTCAAGATGCACTTGTGCTTCTGCAAGATGGAAAGCTAGCATGCACTAGATTCCCCCCATGTTGGAATGATGTTATTCGAGATGTGATTGTGGGGGGAAAGCTAGCACATGCTAGCTTTCCCCCACATTGAATGATGTTGTTTGAGATGAGCTTGTGCTTGTGCAAGAGGGAAAACTAGCACGCGCTAGCTTACCCCCATGGTGGGATGATTTTCAAGATGTGCTTGTGCTTGTGCAAGAGGGAAAGCTAGCATGTGCTAGCTTTCTCCCACAGTGGAATGATGTTGTTTGAGATGTGCTTGTGATTTTGCAAGAGGGAAATCCAACATAAACTAGATTTCCAAGATGAGCTTATGCTTGTGCAAGAGGGAAGACTAACATGTGCAAGATTTCCTCCATGCTAAAATGATGTTTTTTGAGATGCGCTTATGCTTGTGCAAGAGGGAAATCTAGCACGTGCTAGCTTTCCCCCATGGTGGAATAATGTTGTTCGAGATGCGCTTCTGCTTGTGCAAGAGGGAAAGGTAGCATGTGCTAGCTTTCCCCCATGGTGGAATTTTGTTATTCGAGATGTGATTGCGCTAGGGGGAAAGCTAGCACATGATAGATTCCCCCCACATTGAATGATGTTGTTTGAGATGAGCTTGTTCTTGTGCAAGAGGGAAAACTAGCACGTGCAAGCTTACCCCCATGGTGGGATGATTTTCGAGATGCACTAGTGCTGGTGCAAGAGGGAAAGCTAGCACGGGCTACCTTTCCCCCACTGTGGAATCATGTTGTTCGAGATGTGCTTGTGATTTTGCAAGAGGGAAATCCAACATAAACTAGATTTCCCCCATGGTGGAATGATGTTGTTTCAAGATGCACTTGTGCTTGTTAAAGAGGGAAAGCTAGCACATGCTATATTTCTTTGATGGTGGAATGATGTTGTTCAAGATGAGCTGATGCTTGTGCAAGAGGCAAGACTAGCATGTGCAAGCTTTCCTCCATGCTAAATTGATGTTGTTCTAGATGCACTTGTGCTTGTGCAAGAGGGAAAGCTAGCATGCGCTAGCTTTCCCCCATGGTGGAATGATGTTGTTCGAGATGTACTTGTGCTTTTGCAAGATGGAAATCTAGCATGCGCTAGATTTCCCCCAGGTGGGAATGATGTTATTCGAGATGTGATTGCTCTAGGGGGGAATCTAGCACATGCTAGATTTCCCCCACATTGAATGATGTTGTTTGAGATGAGATTGTGCTTGTGCAAAAGGAAAAAATAGCATGCGCTAGCTTACCCCCATGGTGGGATGATTTTCGAGATGCGCTAGTGCTTGTGCAAGAGGAAAAGCTAGCATTTTCGAGATGCACTTGTGCTTCTGAAAGATTGAAAGCTAGCACGCGCTAGCTTTCCCCCATGTTGGAATGATGTTATTCGAGATGTGATTGTGCTAGGGGGAAAGCTAGCACATGCTAGCTTTCCCACACATTGAATGATGTTGTTTGAGATGAGCTTGTACTTGTGCAAGAGGGAAAACTAGCACGCACTAGCTTACCCACATGGTCGGATGATTTTCGAGATGCGCTAGTGCTTGTGCAAGAGGGAAAGCTAGCATCCGCCAGCTTTTCCCCACGGTGGAATGATGTTGTCCGAGATGTGTTTCTGCTTTTGCAAGAGGGGAATCCAACATAAACTAGCTTTCCCCCACGGTGGAATGATGTTGTTTCAAGATGCACTTGTGCTTGTTCAAGAGGGAAAGCTAGTACACGCTAGATTTCCTTGACGGTGGAATAATGTTGTTCAACATGAGCTTATGCTTGTGCAAGAGGGAAGACTAGCATGTGCAAGCTTTCCTCCATGCTAAAATGATGTTGTTTGAGATGCACTTGTGCTTGTGCAAGAGGGAAAGATAACACGTGCTAGCTTATCTCCATGGTGGAATGATGTTGTTCCAGATGCACTTGTGCTTATGCAAGATGGAAAGCTAGCACACGCTAGCTTTCCCCATGCTGGAATGATGTTATTCGAGATGTGATTGTGCTGGGGGAAAGATAGCACATGGTAGCTTTCCCCCACATTGAATGATGTTGTTTGAGATGATCTTGTTCTTGTTGAAGAGGGAAAACTAGCATGCACTAGCTTACCCCCATGGTGGGATGATTTTCTAGATGCGCTAGTGCTTGTGCAAGAGGGAAAGCAAGCATGCACCAGCTTTCCCCCACGGTGGAATGATGGTGTTCGAGATGTTCTTGTGCTTCTGCAAGAGGGAAATCCAACATAAACTATCTTTCTCCCATGGTGGAATGATGTTGTTTCAAGATGCACTTGTGCTTGTTCATGAGGGAAAGCTAGCACATGCTAGATTTTCTTGATGGTGGAATGATGTTGTTCAAGATGATCTTATGCTTGTGTAAGAGGGAAGACTAGCATGTGCAAGCTTTCCTCCATGATAAACTGATGTTGTTCGAGATGCACTTGTGCTTGTGAAAGAGGGAAAGCTATCATGCGCTAGCTTTCCCCCATGGTGGAATGATGTTGTTCAAGATGCACTTGTGCTTTTGTAATATTGAAAGCTAGCATGCGCTAGCTTTCCCCCATGTTGGAATGATGTTATTCGAGATTTGATTGTGCTAGGGGGAAAGCTAGCACATGCTAGATTTCCCCCACATTGAATGATGTTGTTTGAGATGAGCTTGTGCTTGTGCAAGAGTGAAAACTAGCATGTGCTAGCTTACCCTCATGGTTGGATGATTTTCGAGATACGCTAGTGCTTGTGCAAGAGGGAAAGCTAGCATGCACTAGCTTTCCCTCACAGTGGAATGATGTTGTTCGAGATGTGCTTGTGCTTTTGCAAGAGGGAAATCCAAAGCTAAACTAGCTTTCCCCCATGGTGGAATGATGTTGTTTCAAGATGCACTTGTTCTTGTTCAAGAGGGAAAGCTAGCACACACTAGATTTCCTTGATGGTGGAATGATGTTGCTCAAGATGAGCTTATGCTTGTGCAAGAGGGAAGACTAACATGTGCAATATTTCCTCCATGCTAAAATAATTGTTCGACATGCGCTTGTGCTTGTGCAAGAGGGAAAGCGAGCACACACTAGCTTTCCCCCATGGTGGAATGATGTTGTTCGAGATGCACTTGTTCTTCTGCAAGATGGAAAGCTAGCACGTGTTAGTTGTCCCCCATGTTGGAATGATGTTATTCGAGATGTATTTGTGCTAGGGGGGAAGCTAGCACATTGAATGATGTTTTTTGAGATGAGCTTGTTCTTGTGCAAGAGGGAAAACTAGCACATGCAAGCTTACACCCATGGTGGGATGATTTTTGAGATGCGCTAGTTCTTGTGCAAGAGGGAAAGCTAGCATGTGCTAGCTTTCCCCAACGGTGGAATCATGTTGTTCGAGATGTGCTTGTGATTTTTCAAGAGGGAAATCCAACATAAACTAGCTTTCCCCCATGGTGGAATGATGTTGTTTCAAGAATCACTTGTGCTTGTTGAAGAGGGAAAGCTAGAACATGCTAGATTTCCTTGACGATGGAATGATATTGTTCAAGATGAGCTTATGCTTGTGCAAGAGGGAAGACTAACATGTGCAAGCTTCCCTCCATGCTAAAATGATGTTGTTCGAGATGTGCTTCTGCTTGTGAAAGAGGGAAAGCTAGCACGCGCTAGCATTCCCCCATGTTGGAATGATGTTGTTCGAGATGCGCTTCTGCTTGTGCAAGAGGGAAAGGTAGCATGCGCTAGCTTTCCCCCATGGTGGAATGATGTTATTCGAGATGTGATTGCGCTAGGGGGAAAGCTAGCACATGCTAGCTTTCCCCCACATTAAATGATGTTGTTTGAGATGAACTTGTTGTTGTGCAAGAGGGAAAACTAGCATGTGCAAGCTTACCCCCATGGTGGGATGATTTTCGAGATGCGCTAGTGTTTGTGCAAGAGGGAAAGCTAGCACGCTCTACCTTTCCCCCACGGTGGAATCATGTTGTTCGAGATGTGCTTGTAATTTTGCAAGAGGGAAATACAACATAAACTAGCTTTCCCCCATGGTGGAATGATGTTGTTTCAAGATTCACTTGTGCTTGTTGAAGAGGGAACGCTAGCACACGCTAGATTTCCTTGATGGAGGAATGATGTTGTTCAAGATGAGCTTATGCTTGTGCAAGAGGAAAAACTAGCATGTGCAAGCTTTCCTCCATGCTAAATTGATGTTCTTCGAGATGCACTTGTGCTTGTGCAAGAGGGAAAGCTAGCACGCGCTAGCTTTCCCTCATGGTGGAATGATGTTGTTCGAGATGCACTTTTTCTTTTGCAAGATGGAAAGCTAGCATGCGCTAGCTTTCCCCCATGTTGGAATGATGTTATTCGAGATGTGATTGCGCTAGGGGGAAATCTAGCACATGCTAGCTTTCCCCCGCATTGAATGATGTTGTTTGAGATGAGCTTGTGCTTCTGCAAAAGGGAAAACTAGCACGCGCTAGCTTACCCCCATGGTGGGATGATTTTTGAGATGCGCTAGTGCTTGTGCAAGAGGAAAAGCTAGCATTTTTGAGATGCACTTGTGCTTCTACAAGATTGAAAGATAGCATTCATTAGCTTTCCTCCATGTTGGAATGATGTTATTCGAGATGTGATTGTGCTAGGGGGAAAGCTAGCACATGCTAGATTTCCCGCACATTGAATGATGTTGATTGAGATGAGCTTGTGCTTGTACAAGAGGAAAAACTAGCATGCGCTAGCTTACCCAGATGGTCGGATGATTTTCGAGATGCGCTACTGCTTGTGCAAGAGGGAAAGCTAGCATCCACCAGCTTTCCCCCATGGTGGAATGATGTTGTCTGAGATGTGTTTGTTCTTTTGCAAGAGGGAAATCCAACATAAACTAGCTTTCCCCCACAGTGGAATGATGTTGTTTCAAGATGCACTTGTGCCTGTTCAAGAGGGAAAGCTAGCACAAGCTAGATTTCCTTGACGGTGGAATGATGTTGTTCAAGATGAGCTTATGATTGTGCAAGAGGGAAGACTAGCATGTGCAAGCTTTCGTCCATGCTAAAATGATGTTGTTCAAGATGTGTTTGTGCTTGTGCAAGAGGGAAAGATAGCACGTGCTAGCTTATCCCCATGGTGGAATGATGTTGTTTGAGATGCACTTGTGCTTATGCAAGATGGAAAGCTAGCACGTGCTAGCTTTCCCCATGTTGGAATGATGTTATTCGAGATGTGATTGTGTTGGGGGAAAGCTAGCACATGCTAGCTTTCCCTCACATTGAATGATGTTGTTTGAGATGAGCTTGTTCTTTTTTAAGAGGGAAAACTAGCACGCATTAGCTTACCCCCATGGTGGGATGATTTTCAAGATGCACTAGTGCTTGTGGAAGAGGGAAATCCAACATGCACTAGCTTTCCCCCACGGTGGAATCATGTTGTTCGAGATGTGCTTGTGCTTCTGCAATAGGGAGATCCAACATAAACTAGCTTTCTCCCACAGTGGAATGATGTTGTTTCAAGATGCACTTGTGCTTGTTCATGAGGGAAAGATAGCACACACTAGATTTCCTTGATGGTGGAATAATGTTGTTCAAGATAAGCTTATGCTTGTGCAAGAGGGAAGACTAGCATGTGCAAGATTTCCTCCATGATAAACTGATGTTGTTCGAGATGCACTTGCACTTGTGCAAGAGGGAAAACTATCACGTGCTAGCTTTCCCCCATGGTGGAATGATGTTGTTCGAGATGAACTTGTGCTTCTATAATATTGAAAGCTAGCACACGCTATCTTTCCCCCATGTTGGAATGATGTTATTCAAGATGTGATTGTGCTAGAGGGAAAGCTAGCACATGCTAGATTTCCCCCACATTGAATAATGTTATTTGAGATGAGATTGTGCTTGTGCAAGAGTGAAAACTAGCATGCACTAGCTTACCCTCATGGTCGAATGATTCTTCAGATACTCTAGTACTTGTGCAAGAGGGAAAGCTAGAATTCACTAGCTTTCCCCCAAGGTGGAATGATGTTGTTCGAGATGTGCTTGTGCTTTTGCAAGAGGGAAATCCAAAGCTAAACTAGCTTTCCCCCACGGTGGAATGATGTTGTTTCAAGATGCACTTGTGCTTGTTCAAGAGGGAAAGCTAGCACACACTAGATTTCCTTGACGGTGGAATGATGTTGTTCAATATGAGCTTATGCTTGTGCAAGAGGGAAGACTAGCATGTGCAAGCTTTCCTCCATGCTAAACTAATTTTTCGACATGCGCTTTTTCTTGTGCAAGAGGGAAAGGTAGCACGCGCTAGCTTTCTCCCATGGTGGAATGATGTTGTTCGATATGCACTTGTGCTTCTGCAAATGGAAAGCTAGCACACAGTAGTTGTCCCCTATGTTGGAATGATGTTATTTGAGATGTAATTGTGCTAGGGGGAAAGCTATCACATTGAATGATGTTGTTTGAGATGAGCTTGTTCTTGTGCAAGAGGGAAAACTAGCATGAGCAAGCTTACCCCCATGGTGGGATGATTTTCGAGATGCACTAGTGCTTGTGCAAGAGGGAAAGCTAGCACGTGTTAGCTTTCCCCCATAGTGGAATCATGTTGTTCGAGATGTGCTTGTGATTTTGTAAGAGGGAAATCCAACATAAACTAGCTTTCCCCCATGGTGGAATGATGTTGTTTCAAAATGCACTTATGCTTGTTCAAGAGGGAAATCTAGCACACGCTAGATTTCCTTGACGATGGAATGATGTTGTTCAAGATGAGCTTATGCTTGTGCAAGTGGGAAGGAAATCTTTCCTCCATGCTAAAATGATGTTGTTCGAGATGTGCTTCTGCTTGTGAAAGAGGGAAAGCTAGCACGTGCTATCTTTCCCCCATGGTGGAATGATGTTGTTCGATATGCCCTTCTGCTTGTGCAAGAGGGAAAGGTAGCACGCGCTAGCTTTCCCCCATGGTGGAATGTTGTTATTCGAGATGTGATTGTGCTAGGGGGAAATCTAGCACATGATAGATTTCCCTCACATTGAATGTTGTTGTTTGAGATGAGCTTGTTCTTGTGCAAGAGGGAAAACTAGCACGTGCAAGCTTACCCCCATGCTGGGATGATTTTCGAGATGTGCTAGTGCTTGTGAAAGAGGGAAAGATAGCATGTGCTACCTTTCCCCCATGGTGGAATCATGTTGTTCGATATGTGCTTGTGATTTTGCAAGAGGGAAATCCAACATAAACTAGCTTTCCCCCATGGTGGAATGATGTTGTTTCAAGATGCACTTGTGCTTGTTCAAGAGGGAAAAATAGCACACGCTAGATTTCCTTGATGGTGGAATGATGTTGTTCAAGATGAGCTTATGCTTGTGCAAGAGGCAAGACTAGCATGTGCAAGATTTCCTCCATGCTAAATTGATGTTGTTGAAGATTCACGTGTGCTTGTGCAAGAGGGAAAGCTAGCACACGCTAGCTTTCCTCCATGGTGGAATGATGTTGTTCGAGATGCACTTGTGCTTCTGCAAAATGAAAAGATAGTGTGCGCTAGCTTTCCCTCATGTTGGAATGATGTTATTCGAGATGTGATTGCGCTAGGGGGAAATCTAGCACATGCTAGCTTTCCCCCACATTGAATTATGTTGTTTGAGATGAGCTTGTGCTTCTACAAAAGGGAAAACTAGCACGCACTAGCTTACCCCCATGGTGGGATGATTTTTGAGATGCGCTAGTTCTTGTGCAAGAGGGAAAGCTAGCATTTTCGAGATGCACTTGTGCTTCTCCAAGATTGAAAGCTAGCAGGCACTAGCTTTCCCCCATGTTGGAATTATGTTATTCGAGATGTGATTGTGCTAGGGGGAAAGCTAGCACATGCTAGCTTTCCTGCACATTGAATGATGTTGTTCAAGATGAGCTTATGCTTGTGCAAGAGGAAAGACTATCATGTGCAAGCTTTATTCCATGCTAAAATGATGTTGTTCGAGATGCGCTTGTGCTTGTGCAAGAGGGAAAGATAGCACGCGTTAGCTTATCCCCATGGTGGAATGATGTTGTTCGAGATGCACTTGTGCTTATGCAAGATGTAAAGTGTTATCACTCCAAGAAACTCTTTGGGGTTGTAGGCCAAAGATGC
This sequence comes from Picea engelmannii, assembly GCA_009831015.1. Lineage (NCBI taxonomy): Eukaryota > Viridiplantae > Streptophyta > Pinopsida > Pinales > Pinaceae > Picea > Picea engelmannii. Next base: position 103,119 of record ML820479.1, on the reverse strand, counting down.
TTGGTAACTCAAGAATATGGTAAATTTGGTATTCTTGGAACAATGGGATAACTCAATAGCTAATGAGAAGAACAAATTATCATGCATTCGAATAAGACAGTGGTTTTAGAAATCAATGATCAGACAGAGTAATTGAAATAGGGTATGAATAACACTAGTCTAGATAACCATGTACAATAGCGTGTAGGGTCATACAAGATAGTAAGAATTCCTTTAATTCAAGTTCATGAGCTTAATAAGAAGATAACAATTCTTAGAAGATGAGCTAAACTGAAATAAAGTACAAAATAATGAAGTACATGAATAAATCTGACATTGACAGCAAAAGAAGACTGTGATTCTATTATCAGGATAAGAGTCTTAGTACAAGAGAAAAATGTATCCAAGATTGAACCCTTAGTTCAACTTATGTCTTCAAATTTATAGCTTTTACAATACAGTATCTAGATCCTGAAAGAATGGATCAGATATACTAAATATAATAAGTCAAAACTAGATTTACAAAAGATAAGGAATGATCCTCAAGATGAGGTCAATTCCACATTTGATGGTCTTCAGATGATGTACAATCCTTGTGCAGTGCATATTATCATTCCATGGCTATTTAATAACTCTTGAAAGAGATAAGATTCGAATTTGATGAGTTTGGAAAAAACCCTAATTCGTTGCCACCAGAATAGGTACCAAAACCAACTTGAATACCTCTTATAACTCTTTTACACCAAAAGTGGATCTTAGATCTGACTTTATAATTCAATATCTATTCTTTAAAAGAGTTTTCAAATGATTTGGATTAATAAAACTTCGATCTGGGAAAAATTTCACCTTTTCTGTGTAATGACAGGTTTTGGTGGTTAACACAAAGGAATTCTGGGTGTATTAACCACCGAAAAGCTCTACTTTCGGTGGTTAATGAACAATCGTCCTGTTCGCCTAAACCACTGCAAGCTTAGCTTTCACCAAAATTTCAAAATTGCAAAATTGAAATACCTTGCTGCTTCGATGAGTGTTCAAGGTCTCTTTGGTGATGTTTCTCCTCCTTGTACAGGGTTGGAAAATTCAATCTATTGTGTAGGAGGCTCTATTTCCTTCTCTAAGGAAGTAGCCAATTCTGCTAGGGTTTTTAACCCTGAGTGCTCGAGAGTTGGAGTCTGAGTCTCTTTCACCTTACGTCTTAGGAGTCTGAGTTGTTTTTTTAGCTTAGTTTTCTCCTTCATTAACAATTTATTTTTGTCCAGAGTCTTATCATATTTATCCATGACATCCTGACTGATATCATACAATTCCACATTCTTATCAACTAACTCTGTGTTTTTCTTCTTTATTTGTTTCAAAGAGACTTCTAACTCATAAACCTTCTTAAGAAGTTGGTTTTTCTTCTGTGATCTGGTTGGTGCTGGCTTGCTGGCAGATGGCTCAGCCACAGGTGTACTATGTTCTTCTGAAGGGGTAGGAGTAGGCAAATTAGGGTAGTCATCAACAACTTGACCAATTTGTTCTCCACCTTGTGTTTCTGTCTGTTCTTGTTCAGGTTCAAAGTCACTGTATGGTAGGTTCAAGGGATTATCTCCCTCAGCAAAACCCTCTATTTCCTCACCTTCTTTGCAAAAGTTTAGTTTCCTTTTGGCTCTCTTTTGTTTGGCAGAGGATGACTCTATTGGCTCCCTTGGAGGTGAGGTAGCCCTCCTTTTTGTTCAACTTCTCTTAGGGGTGATGGACTTCTTAGCAACAAAATTTTTCCCCTTATCATCCTATTGAATATTAGTTTGGAACTCATTCCAAAATAGGAAATGATTCTAGCCCACTTGTTTCTTCTTCAAGGATTCTTTAACAATGAGTGTAATCAACCCTTGGTGTGACAACCTGTTGGCCACTTTGGTAGGTTTCACCTTGACCCGTCTTTCCATTTTTGTGAGAGATTTATGCAGGTAAAAGGGTAGATTGATAGGTGATCTACCTGTGAAATGGTTCAATAATTTAAAGTGGTAAAACATAACCTTGTTGTACCTGCCTTCACAGGTGATGTATGCAAAAATTGCCTTCAACAAAGCTTACCATTTAGGCTCAAGAAATGACATTGGTATGTCTTTCTTCCAGATGAGATCCTTATGTGAGGTTGTTAATATGATTTGAACTCAATGTTTATAGGTACAGTGGTCTTGAACCAACATTCCCCTGTTCTAGGGAGGCCAATAATCTCAGTGATGGTTGCTTCATCTACCACGAATTCCTCCTTGCCTATAACAGTTGTCCTCCCATCATATGATAGTGAAAATGCTTCAGAGAGTTGTTGTTGAAAGTCTTCAAGTTTCTCACAGTATGAGAACACACCAACCAGTTTGAAAAATTTGGCCACCTCTGGGTGTGCCTCTAGATACCACGTTCCATCTAACTCAGACTTGAGAGTAGGCCCAGCTTTCAGCATTTGATTGATTTAGTTGACCTGTCCCTACAATTTAGCAAAAAATATATGAGCTAGGGAGACAAACACCTAAATTTTAGGAGGAACAGAGAGTGTATGTCGAGATATAAGGCACAAAGCAGGGTGACTTAGAGTTTGATTTGCATAAACCAAATCTTCAACAGATTCTAATCAACAATTGAGGCTGGATTATAGCTGAGACTTCAACTTCATGTAACATATATAATTGAACTGAAACTTGAGAGAATCTAAACTACCTGATGACTCGGGCCTTCTTTGAATTGAATGACAGATGGAGTAGTGACCAACAAAAGAACTCAACCTTCATATGGAAATAACGACAATTGACTGCAGATTTTGGGTTTGTTAATGAAATCATGGGATTCCATATAATGCACACAACTTCGGACTTGATTTCTAAATCAATGGATTTCAAATCATAATTAAATGGGAATCATCATGAATATATCTCCTGGGACTTGAAATTATGAAGGTCATGCGAATCATCAAGAATTGAGACGAAAATCAACTCATAAAATTATGTGTTATGCCGAGCCTTCATGTGAAATGACAAGTGGTGGTTCGAAAGGACTACAAAGAATCAAAACCCCGATCAGGTGTAATGATAGCATCTTACCTCACCAATTCCATCAATTTTAGGTGGTTACCATTTGATGATTGCGCCAACTGATAGCCAAAACGTGCAAAAGCAGGGGCTTTTCTTTTTCCACGTAGAAACCTTTTCGGTGGTTAACTGGGATTTTGTTTTTCCCTTTTAACTATTGAAAGCGAAAGCTTTCGGTGGTTAATGAGTGTTTTTCAGGCCCACCCAAACCACCGAAACCTGAGATTCTCTCTTTTTCTTGACAAAACCAAATCCGATGTTTGTTCCAAGTTTATTTATAGAAAATAGACTATCTAAAAAGCTTGAAAAAATTTAGAAATAAATTTTTGGACTTCTCCCTATCACCTAAAAATGACAATTTCGACTGTGCTAGTTTAGAAGATAACAGAAAGCTAGCACGTGCTATCTTTGCCCATGTTGGAATGATGTTATTCAAGATGTGATTGTGCTGGGGGAAAGCTATCACATGCTAGATTTTGCCCACATTGAATGATGTTGTTTGAGATGAGCTTGTGCTTGTTGAAGAGGGAAAACTAGCACGCGCTAGCTTACCCCCATGGTGGGATGATTTTCGAGATGCGCTAGTGCTTGTGCAAGAGGGAAACCCAGCACTAGTGCTTGTGCAAGAGGGAAACCCAGCATGTGATAGCTTTTCCCCACGGTGGAATCATGTTGTTCGAGATGTGCTTGTTCTTCTGCAAGAGGGAAATCCAACATAAACTAGCTTTCTCCCATAGTGGAATGATGTTATTCGAGATGCGCTTGTGCTTGTTCATGAGGGAAAGCTAGCACACACTAGATTTCCTTGATGGTGGAATGATGTTGTTCAAGATGAGCTTATGCTTGTGCAAGAGGGAATACTAGCATGTGCAAGCTTTCCTCCATGATAAAATGATGTTGTTCGAGATGCGCTTGCGCTTGTGCAAGAGGGAAATCTATCACGCGCTAGCTTTCCCCCATGGTGGAATGATGTTGTTCGAGCTGCACTTGTGCTTCTGTAAGATTGAAAGCTAGCATGCGCTAGCTTTCCCCCATGTTGGAATGATGTTATTCAAGATGTGATTGTGCTAGGGGGAAAGCTAGCACATGCTAGATTTCCCCCACATTGAATGATGTTGTTTGAGATGAGCTTGTGCTTGTGCAAGAGTGAAAACTAGCATGCGCTAGCTTACCCTCATGGTCGGATGATTTTCAAGATACGCTAGTGCTTGTGCAAGAGGGAAAGATAGCATGCGCTAGCTTTCCCCCACGGTGGAATCATGTTGTTCGAGATGTGCTTGTGCTTTTGCAAGAGGGAAATCCAACATAAACTATCTTTCTCCCACGGTGGAATGATGTTGTTTCAAGATGCACTTGTGCTTGTTCATGAGGAAAATCTAGCACATGCTAGATTTCCTTGATGGTGGAATGATGTTGTTCAAGATGAGCTTATGCTTGTGCAAGAGGGAAGACTAGCATGTGCAAGCTTTCCTCCATGATAAAATGATGTTGTTCAATATGCGCTTGCGCTTGTGCAAGAGGGAAAGCTATCATGTGCTAGCCTCCCCCCATGGTGGAATGATGTTGTTCGAGATGCACTTGTGCTTCTGTAAGATTGAAAGCTAGCATGTGCTAGTTGTCCCCCATGTTGGAATGATGTTATTCGAGATGTGATTGTGCTAGGTGGAAAGCTAGCACATGCTAGATTTCCCCCACATTGAATGATGTTGTTTGAGATGAGCTTGTATGCAAGAGGGAAAATTAGCATGCGCTAGCTTACCCCCATGGTGGGATGATTTTCGAGATGTGCTAGTGATTGTGCAAGAGAGAAAGCTAGCATGCACTAGCTTTTCCCCATGGTGGAATGATGTTGTTCGAGATGTTCTTGTGCTTTAGCAAGAGGGAAATTCAACATAATCTAGCTTTCCCCCATGGTGAAATGATGTTGTTTCAATATGCACTTTTTCTTGTTCAAAGAGGCAAAGCTACCACACGCTAGATTTCCTTCACGGAGGAATGATGTTGTTCAAGATGAGCTTATGCGTGTGCAAGAGGGAAGACTAGCATATGTAAGCTTTCCTCCATGCTAAAATGATGTTGTTCAAGATGCACTTGTGCTTGTGCAAGAGGGAAAGATATGATGCACTAGTTTTCCCCCATCGTGGAAGGATGTTTTCCGAGATGCACTTGTGATTGCGCAATAGGAAAAGCTAGCGAACAATAGCTGCACCCCATGGTGGAATGATGCTAGCTTTACTCTATGGTGGAATGATGTTGTTGGAGATGCATTTGTTCTTATGCAAGAGGGAAAGCTAACACACGCTAGCTTTCCCTCATGGTGGAATAATGTTGTTCGAGATGCACTTGTGCTTGTGCAAGAGGGAAAGCTAGCACACGCTACCTTTCCCTGACGATGGAATGTTGTTTGATATGCACCGTTTCTTGTGCAAGAGAGAAAGCTAGATTTCCCCTATAGTCGAATGATGTTATCCGATATGTGTTTGTACTTGTGTAAGACAAAAAGTTAACATGCATTAGCTTTCCCCCTCAGTGGAATGAGGTTGTTCTAGATGCGCTTGTGGTTGTGCAAGAGGGAAAGCTAACACGTCTACCACGGTGGAATGATGTTCAAGGTGCTTTTGTGCCTGTGCAAGATGAAAAGTTAGCACACACTAGCTTTTCTTTACAGTAGAATGATTTTGTTCAATATGCACTTGTACTTCTACGAGAGGGGAAGCTAGCACACACTAGCTTTCCCTTAGGGTTGAATGATGTTGTTTGAGATTCATTTATGCTTGTGCAAGAGGGAAGGCTAACATGCACGGACTTTCCTCCATGATGGAATGATGTTGTTTGAGATGCGTTTGTGCTCTTGCAAGAGGGAAAGTTAGCACACACTAATGTTTTCCTATGCTAGAATGATGTTCAAGATGCAATTGTGCTTGTGCAATATGGAAAGATAGCACGTGCTAGCTTTCCCCTACATGGTAGATTTCCCCCATGGTGGAATGATGTTGCTTGAGATGCATTTGTGCTTGTGCAAGAGGGAACGCTAGCACGCACTAGCTTTCCCCCACAGTGGAATGATATTGTTTGATATGCACTTGTGCTTGTGCAAAACGGAAAGCTAGTATGTGTTAGTTTTCCCCCATGGTGGAATGATGTTGTCCAATATGTGTTTTTGCAAGATGGAAAGCTAGCACACGCTAGCTTTCCCCCACGCTAAAATAGTGTTGTTTTAGATGTGCTAGTTGTTGTGAAAAACATAAAGTTAGCATGTGCTAGCTTTCCCCCATGATGGAATGATGTTCGAAATGTGTTTGTGCTTGTTCATGAGGTAAATTTAGCACATGCTAGTTTTACTTACGATGGAATGATGTTGTTCGAGATGCACTTGTGCTTGTGTAATAGGGAAGCTAGCACACACTAGCTTTCCTCGAAGGTGGAATGATGTTCTTTGATATGCGCTTGTGCCAGAGGGAATACTAGCATGAAATAGATTTACTCCAAGGTGGAATGATGTTGTTTGATATACACTTGTTCTTGTGCAAGAGGGAAAGCTAGCATGCGCTAGATTTCCCCCACGGTAGAATGATGTTGTCTGAGATGTGCTTGTGCAAGACAGGAATCTAACACGCATTAGCTTTCTTCCATTGTGGAATGATGTTGTTCTAGATGATCTTTTGGTTGTACACAAGGGAAAACTAACACGTGCTAGCTTTCCCCCATGGTGAAATGATCTTTGAAATGCATCTATACTTGTCCAAGAGGGAAAGTTAGCACACAATAACTTTTTCTACAATGGAATTATGTTGTTTGATATGTGTTTGTACTTGTGCGAGAGGAAAAGTTAGCACGTGTTAACTTTCCCCTATGCTAGAATGATGTTTGAGATGAAATTGTGCTTGTGCAAGAGGGAAATATAGCACGTGCTAGATTTTCCCTACACGCTAGCTTTTCCCCATGCTGGAATGATGTTGTTTGAAATGCACTTGTGCTTGTGCAAGAGGGAAAGCTAGCATGTGATAGCTTTCCACCCTGGTGGAATGATATTGTTTGATATGCACTTGTGCTTGTGCAAAAGGGAAAACTATGTGCTATTTTTCCCCCACGATGGAATGATTTTGTCCGAGATGTGCTTGTGCAAGATGAAAAAGCTATCATGCGTTAGCTTTCCCTCACACTGAAATAATGTTTTTTTAGATATGCTTGTGGTTGTGCAAAACAAAAATTTGGCATGTGCTAGCTTTCCTCCCCAATGGAAAGATGTTTGAGATGTGTTTGTGCTTGTCCATGAGGGAAAGTTAGCACATGCTAGTTTTTACATACGGTGGAATGATGTTGTTCAAGATGCACTTGTGCTTGTGTAATAGGGAAACTAGCACACACTAGCTTTCCCCGAAGGTGGAATGATGTTCTTTGATATGTGCTTGTGCTAGAGGGAAAAATAGCATGCACTAACTTTACTCCAAGGTGGAATGATGTTGTTTGATATGCACTTATTCTTGTGAAAGAGGGAAAGCTAGCACTTGTTCTTGTTATTCCATGGTGGGATGATCTTGTTTTATATGCTCTTGTGGTTGTGCACCAGGGAAAACTAGCATGTGCTAGCTTTCGAAACCCCATGGTGAAATGATGTTCGATATGCATCTGTGCTTGTCCAAGAGGGAAAGTTAGCAGACACTAGCTTTTCCTTACAGTGGAATTATGTTGTTTGAGATGTGTTTGTACTTGTGTGAGAGGGAAAGTTAGCGTGTGTTAACTTTACCCTAGGCTAGAATGATGTCTGAGATGCGTTTGTGCTTGTGCAAGAGGGAAACATAGCATGTGTCAGCTTTCCCCTACTGTGCACTTTCCCCCATGGTGGAATGATGTTGTTTGATATGCACTTGTGCTTGTGCAAGAGGGAAATATAGCACGCGCTAGATTTACACCCCAATGGAATGATATTGTTTGATATGCACTTGTGCTTGTGAAAAAGGGAAAGCTAGTACGCTCTAGCTTTCCACTAGTGGAATGATGTTGTTCAAAATGTGCTTGTTCTTGTGCAAAAGTGAAAGTTAGCACGTGCTACCTTTTCACCACCGTGGGATGGTGTTGTTTGAGACGTCTTTTTATCATCTCTAGAGAGAGCAAAGAAGATCTATGACTATGAAAGAATAATTGTATTTAAATATGACATTGTCATAAGATTTACACTTGTTCCTTTCTTAGATGGAAATTGAGCAGTAGTTAGTTTTCTTTCACTATATAATGTTGTTGTT
>ML820479.1:26784-72533 GCA_009831015.1 Picea engelmannii | reverse complement strand
ATAAAAAAGGTCGTTTCCTACACACAAAAAGATATGATCATTAATTTAAAATTAATAATCTAGATGATTTTTGTATGAGGACAACATTAAATGATTAAAATATGAATTAAAACTACCTGGGAGTCTTGATTGTTTTAATGGAAATCCATTATCGTCGACCAAAAATGTGCACGGAAGGGTCCCTATGCTTGTCACATGTCTATCTCTAGGAAATTCAACCATCTCAACCACATCACTATGATCCTCATATCTTCCAACATCTCTAGACTCTGATCAAGGTGTGGATGTCTGTCGGTGCGTGCCATGGCTCCTATCTAAATGAGGTGTGGAATATGGAGAAGTAAATAGTGCTCTAGCAGTTGTATGACCACCCGCATCAGGACTCTGTAGCGTCTTTGTAGCGCCACTACTACCAACCCTGGGCTGAACAGGCTCCAAATATTCCTTTATAAAAAAGAAAATGTTTTTTCGTGAGAGAATGTAAAAGTTAAAGAACAAGGTATCATAATTGAACATATGAGTGCATTAAAAAAACAAAAATTAAATTATGGTTATTACCTTATATGTGTTAAGTTGTGACATCAAAAGCTTAATCCTTTCTTTGACGTCCAGAGTTTGTTCTGGATGATCTAACAAGCTAAATAGTTCCTTGTTATCTTTAATGATCTTTTTTTTTAATGAGAGGATCGGATCAACGCAAGAATAAAACCCCTCCTCATCGACGGAATCATGATCCACATGGTTCGCTGACTACATATAATTTCAGCAAAAACAATGTTATTTCAATAAAATTATATAAGAAAATAATAAAAACAACATAAAATGAAAGTGGAAATTGATAATCATTTACATGTTCTGCGGATGGCCCTTTTCCACGATCATCCTGCCACATTATAATATAATTAGAACCACCAAATATTTAAAAAATTGTTAATGATAACAAAAAAAAATGTTAAAGATAATATTTACAACAATGTTAAAGATAATAAAAAAATATAATGCAATAAGTAGAGGTTTCTTAAAGAGGTGTTGCATAAGAACCTGCACACCATTAGTCAATGTTTCTATTCGATTCAAATGGTAATCCACTAATAACTCTTCCCCGGGAGCTGTCTTTTTTATTGCGCACAGGACTACTCGATTCTCTTCACGTCCCTCATATATGAAATTCGGTTGTTTTTTTGTTGTTCTGGGTCGTGTGGTGTTTATAAACCCTGTGATATTGCCAAAAGCTTTAGGCCTTCCATCAATATAGATAGTCGCTCCCTTATTTTTATCCTTTTTTATTAGTTGCATATAATTTGCGGTGAGTGCATATCTCTGCATACTTCGCATGTACCGTACCAGCCACATCCAATTGTTATAATTGTAGCACGGTCCGACATAGTCCATCAATTCAGTTACTGTATTGTATTTTACAATTATTCCATCCATGGAAAATAACCCCAAGCCATGCAGGGAGGATGGTGCAATGCAATATGTCCTATTGTTGACAACGAAGTCCACATCTATAAGAGGAAGTTCCTTAGGTACCCATTGTTTCACGAGATGCTTATAATTGAGTGGAAAATCTATGTCTCCAATGCTCTCATCATCATAATAGCATGATCCTCCTTTGACAAGAAAAAATTTCATGCGTCTCAAAGTTTTATTCTGACATTTTCACCTCTGGTCCTTATTTTCTTATCATATCTACTAGATGCAGTCGCATTTTCGGCCTCTATCTGTCCCAAGCTTTCCTCACTCGACGAAGAAATATCTGACAGGTACTTTTTTGGTTGTACCTTCAGTTTCATGTGCATGTTTTGTTAGTTAGTACTCCATCATTATATTCATAGTTCTAAATAAAAAATTTATATCTTTAGTTTTGGATGCACAATTAGACTAGGGTGCAATTACCGATATTAGTGGTCAACCACCTAATTCAATGTGATATCCCTCTTAATTTTGGACATATTAAGGACATATTAAAAATGTGAAAACACTAAGGACATGATAAATTTATCATATGGATCTAAGAAAAAAATAGTATTAAGGTTGTTGTTTGTTGGATTTGTGCAAAATGAACCTAAACAAAAAATTCTCACTTGAACTTGAGCAATGCCATAATTTCTAGAAATGGTATAGAAAACTATAAATACTAGACTAGGATAACCCAACTAGGCACCCTCTACTCAAGGAAGAGGAACCACATGAAACAAAATGCCTCTAATTTTTGCTAACCCCCATGTGTTGCATTTTCAACTCCCACAAGGCCACCCTAAACCCCAATACTATAGGGAAACAATAATAGTTTTGTAGGAATCAAAGAAACATAGGGTTGAACATGGGTATTTACCTAATCCATGTTGCATGACAAGCACAAACCACCAAATCCCGACAACAACAAAAACACATGCTCAACCATATTGCATGATAAACCTATGGAATTAAAGAAGGACTTAAGGGTGGCAAGGGAAGTAGTGGTAAGATAGGGTATCTACCTAATCCATGCTACATGATAAGTGACACATATTCCACGTGCATTTGGCTGCATGGGCATCATTCATGAAGATGTTATGATGAAATTTTTTTGCATTTAGTATAAAAAATAAGGTGAAACACATTCCCTTAAACTCTACCTCCCCATCATCTTAAAAATTGACCCCACCATTACATACTTAGCACCTTAGGACCTCCATCTTAGATACTGACAATACAAATGGAGGTCACGACTAGGGATTTTATGGCAGACCTAAACATTATTCATAAGGATATTATGATAAAATTGTTCGTTTATACGCTGAGAGGAATTGCAACACATTAATTGTTTTGTAAATATTGTCCAAGGGTTGTGTCTTCAATTTCAAGTTTCATCAAACCAATTTACATGATTTTGAGATTGTGAGTAGGCTCTTGAAGAAATCTACGATGAGTATTTTTTTCTTCAACATTGCATGGAAAGAAGGAAGAAACTTGATGACACTTTGCAAGGCTATCAAATAATCCCATGGATATGCTTTTCAATCAGTTGGTTGAAAGGTATATGGCAATAAATTATTGGTCGATGTTGTAGAAAAGAAATACCTTCAGAGTGATGATCAACCCATTGTCTTATCTAAAGAGTTGTCAGAGCATCATGTAGTAGGGGAACAACCCCTAGTCACCTCCATCCCTGCAACAAGCCCCACTTCTACCAAATGATTTGGGCATTAGAAAGTATCTCTATGGTCAAACAAGGTCCATTGGAGGCATAAAACATGTTTCATTGACATTGTGGCTACAAAAGAAGGAAATAAATGACCTTAATGGATGACTAATTAAGAAAAAAGAAGGTCAAATTCTCTTAGACATACAAATTTTGATGTTATATTTGATGATGATGAGGTCATCCCTAGTAGGAGGGGATCCAAATGAAAGAAAATTTAATTAATAGAAACAACTTTAAGTTATTTTTAGGTTGGTCCTAACCTAAAGTCATAATTAAACATTGTTTTAAGTTTGTACAGGTTCACCCTAACCCAATGGGTAGCCAACCTGTTGATTCACCTTCCAGGTACAATAGAGATTCTAGAGTTCTCTCGCACCCCACAAGGGAGTGCAATGCCCAGGTGGAGATAGTTAATACCCCCTAAAAATGTGGGTGTCATTTGAGCACAACAAAACATCCTTAGACTTAAATGGAAGTTACAAGTTGTGGAGGCTATGCACTTTATTCCATCTTTCCATAGAACTATTCATCGTCCAAGGTGTGGAGAAATATGGTTGGCCTGTTGCAAGATGTTCTAGAGGAAAATTTCACCAAGAGATTCCATTTTGTTAGACTTGGCACATTTGAGGCATGGATACATGGATTTCATTACATTTTTGTTGCATCATTGATGAAGAGACTTGTTCCAAAGATTGAAACCAAGGTCTAAAACCCATGGCTAAATGAAGCACTATGTAGAATATGAATGCCACACTTCAATAGGTGGCTAAAGTATGACATACGGTAAGAAAAAACCAAAAATACAAAAAAATACCTACAATGGAGAAAGTTCAGAGTAAAGCATGTGAAAAAAAAGGAGCTAATAGAGGAACATATTTCTTGAAATTGTGCCATTTGGCATTAGAAAGTATCTCTATGGTCAAACAAGGTCCCCTGAAGGCATAACATATGCTTCATTGGCATTGTGGCTACAAAAGAAGGAAATAAATGACCTTAATGGATGGCTAATTAAGCAAAAAGAAGGTGAAATTCACTTGGAAGGACAAATTTTGATTTTATATTTGATGATGATGAGGTCATCCCTAGTAGGAGGGGATCCAAATGAAAGAAAATTTAATTAATAGAAACAACTTTAAGTTATTTTTAGGTTGGTCCTAACCTAAATTCACAATTAAACATTGTTTTAAGTTTGTACATGTTCACCCTAACCCAATGAGAAAAAGAGTATAAGTGCCACATCAAAGAAGAATTAGAACNACAACTTTAAGTTATTTTTAGGTTGGTCCTAACCTAAATTCACAATTAAACATTGTTTTAAGTTTGTACATGTTCACCCTAACCCAATGAGAAAAAGAGTATAAGTGCCACATCAAAGAAGAATTAGAACATTTTATGTTTAGAACTCAAAAGGTTTGATGACCATGGCAGTGGTTGGGAGATTTTATAGGCAAGATTGTTAAAGGTGTCTCTTTGAAACTGTAGTTGGGTGAGCATTAGAAGCCTATGTTGGGGTACTTGTCATCCTTTCATGTTCTTGTATGTGGTTGGGTATGTTTTCTCGTGCAATATAAAGAATATGCAACCCTTTTGTTGGAAAATGACTATTTATGGGGCCCATTAGGTTTATGTCTCAAGAGGTGGATGTTGGGCTTTGACCCACAAAGGGAACCTACATTCATTCAAGAAGTGGGAATTGTTTCCTGGTTTACCCATTGAGATTTGGAATAGAAATATATTGGAGGGCATAGGAAATACCATTGGTTGATTTGTTGATTTGAAGGATAGATGTATGGATAAGGAAGATCACATGGTTGGGCATATTTTGGTCGAATTAGACCTTATAGAAGGTCTATTATAAAAATTGGATATGGATACAGAATGGAGAAATTGGAAATTCCAACAAAAATTAGAGTGTTGGAGACTCTTTTTTTGTTGTGTGTTTTGTCATGAAGTTGGGTGTCTGAAGAATGATTATCGTCAGGTCATATGAGGTCATACCTAGTAGGAGGGGATCCAAATGAAAGAAAATTTAATTAATAGAAACAACTTTAAGTTATTTTTAGATTGGTCCTAACCTAAATTCACAATTAAACATTGTTTTAAGTTTGTACAGGTTCACCCTAACCCAATGAAAAAAAGAGTATAAGTGCCACATCAAAGAAGAATTAGAACATTTTATGTTGATCACTCAAAAGGTTTGATGACCATGGCAGTGGTTGGGAGATTTTATAGGCAATATTGTTAAAGGTGTCTCTTTGAAACTATGGTTGGGTGAGCATTAGAAGCCTATGTTGGGGTACTTGTCATCCTTTCATCTTCTTGTATGTGGTTGGGTATGTTTTCTCGTGCAATCTAAAGCATATGAGACCCTTTTGTTGGAAAATTACTAGTTATGGGACCCATCAGGATTATGTCTTAAGAGGTGGATGTTGGGCTTTGACCCACAAAGGGAACCTACATTCATTCAAGAAGTGGGAATTGTTTCTTAGTTTATCCATTGAGCTTTGGAATAACAAGATATTGGAGGGCATAGGAAATACCATTGGTTGATTTGTTGCTTTGGAGGATCAATGTATGGAGAAGGAAGATCGCATGGTTGGGCGTATTTTGGTCAAATTAGACCATATAAAAGGTCTATTATAAAAATTGGATAAGAATATAGAATGGAGAAATTGGAAATTCCAACAAAAATTAGAGTGTTGGAGACTCTTTTTTTGTTGTGTGTTTTGTCATGAAGTTGGGTGTCTAAAGAATGATCCTCATCAGCTGACATATAGAAAGGATTATACACAACCTGACACATTAACTCCAACAACATCTCCAGATAAAAGAGGTATGTATATCTCATACATGTTCTTGCACCTTCATAATGTTACTAGTGGCTTCTCGATTCCAATTGGTTATGAGGCTACTACATAGTAGGAAAGGGTCATAGTTGAATCTGGAAGGAATAATACCACTGTAGCATATGCAGGATGGACACTAGTAATCATAATTGGCTCCTGATTTGTCACATTGATGTTCTCTACAAAAGGTGGAGTAGAGTCATCAAATAAAATATGGAAGTGGTTTTCATCCCAAAAATGAGAACTATCCATATACCAAGCATCAAAATCATACCAAGCATATACTTCTTGATTATATTCATCTTAACGTTTTCCATAAGATATCTTTCTTGTAGGAGAGCTCTGATACCAATTGTTAAGTACCAAAGACCTGAATACAAAATACTATAATAGTACCAAAGATATCTGAATACAATTACCACACAATATACATAAAACAATATAGAAAGCCACCACTTTATTATATCAAACCCTTAGGATAGGGAAACACCATACAATGCATCCTATTATGGAAGGAATCCTCTCATGTTCACTTGCCTCTTCGAGGGGGCATCCTCCTATTGAGATACTGCTCCAAATACAATACTTCACTTCATATCCCATTACATTGCTTGAACCCACTATATAGTGCTACCATCACCTAAGAACATTCTAGAGGAGGAATCTTCTAGAAGCAGAACTTTCTAAGAATTTCTCTTACATTTATTATATCTAACTACCATAGTGGGTCTTCTTTAATAATATAGTGGACCTAGTCCACCTTACATTGATGACCTCCACTACCTCTCTAGCTACCTAACACAACCAACCACCAGCTTTACTGGAAAATATTTTTTTTTTTTAATCATAGAGGGGCTTCCGTAGTGCAACATATTAGATATCATTTTAGGGATTAACTGTGTAGAGTAGGTCATTAATATATGACCCATATGCATGAGTATTAGTTGCAACTGGCCACAATTCTCATGATTCGAATAGTCCACTTAGCACTCATTGCATCGGGTGATGCTCACAGAGGTGAAGAAGTGGGATTTAAACCAACAAAATGAATTGCATAGCATCAATCATCACTTATGGGGCTTGCACTCGGTAACCATGACTTCCTAGGTGATCACCCATCTCAAGACGCCTCTGGCTCAAGCGCAGTTAACTATGGATTTTCCCCATAATCAAGCCCACTTATCTTGCTATCCCATTTGAAAAACATTAGCAGGTATTGTGCCTTATGAACTATCCATTTAGAGCTCCCTTCACTCTTATTATTTAAGCATAGAGGGGATTCCGCAATGCAACATATTAGATATCATTTTCGGTATCAACTGCATTGAGTAAGTCATAGGAAAGTTATGGGTTTGAACATTTTTATTTCAGCAGAGTACTTCCTGAAAGGGGTCATCTCAACAAGTCATGGTTCCCCTCACCATTCCCTCTCATGAAATCATAATCTATATAGGAAACACCTTCAACAATTATTCAACAATT
Organism: Picea engelmannii; assembly: GCA_009831015.1. Classification (NCBI taxonomy): domain Eukaryota; kingdom Viridiplantae; phylum Streptophyta; class Pinopsida; order Pinales; family Pinaceae; genus Picea; species Picea engelmannii. The sequence continues at coordinate 65,015 of ML820479.1, read as the reverse complement.
TTCATTTTATTTAATAACATAAATATTTCACATTACCTTCTTTAATAAAGATTCATCATTTCCCAAAATCCACACATAACATATATGTCCATAGTATTATAGCAATAATATAATTATATTTCCAATTTGGTGGAAACAAGGGTATTACAGTGTACAAAGAATAGTGCCCCCAAAGTATCATGATTGAAGCTCCAAAATCAACTTATATGCTTCCTCTTTATTCACACATGTAAGAATTACTCCATCTGGATTTCTCCATCCAAGACCATCTTGTGTCAAGCAATACTTCATGGCTTTGAGCCTTACATGTCTTCTCTTATGATCCATTAAGTGATTAGGGTATCTAATAGTCTTCAAATAATAAATGATGTATGAATACCATTCATCTTCCTCAAGCTCGCTTAGGACCACATTAATATGCTCCTTTTCTCCCATATCGATATCCTCTTCATTATTTTCTTCCAATATCTTATCCAATCCTTGGACTTTGACTATATTGGTTGGTTTTATTTATAGGTTGCACTCTTGTATCTACAACACCCATTTTCTCCTTGAACCAAGACAATCTTGTTGGGACAAAACATTCTTCACTTATGGGTAAGGAACGAAAGCTTTAATCTTGTTATACCCAATGTATGTCCCAACGTACTTTAGGGATTTAATGAGGGAATACACATGTTTCTTAGTAATTTTATAGTTCATTTATGAGTCCCTCGACACCTTGGTCATGAAAGAAATGATTTCTTCACCTCCCTCACCATTTGTCTGTAAAAGGACTCCTGCAATGGTATCCTTTGAGGAAAAGGAAAAAATGATAAAGTCTTTAGTGATTTTTGGGCTCACTAGAACAAGTGAGACTGTTATTGCTTCTTTAATATGTTCAAATTCCTTCTTACCATTTCCATCCCATTCGAAAGGAACATCCCTTTTTGGTAAATTGTTCAAGGGTTTAATGATTTCATTGGAATTCAAGATAAATATTCTTATTAAATTGATATTGCCAAACAAATACTACAAAGATTTTTTGTCTTTAGGGAGGATAATTTTCCTAATTTCTTCGATCCTGGAAGGATAAACTAAGATTCCATCTTTGGAGATGATATGCCCCAACAACTTTCCTTTATCCACACCAAAACCTGTTTTCTTGGGATTGAGAGAAATACCATACTCCCTACATCTTTCGAAGATTATTTGTAAGTGTTGAATATATTGATTTCTTTTCTTGGAGATGGTTGTCAAATCATCTTGGTATATTTGTATAATATTTCCACTCAAATCCATGAAAGTGTAATCTATAGCAAATTGAATAGTGGACCCAAGATTGGTCAATCCAAAATGCATCCTTAAAAACTTATAGTTTCCCAATGGAGTTGTGAAAGTAATTTTAAGTTGAACATCTTTCTTCACCAACACTTGGCTGTATCCTAAAAACCATTAAGCATGGACATCATCACTACTTCGGTGACCCTTTACAATAGATGCTCCATGTTTGTTAATGGGTAATTATCCTTAAGTGATGCTTAATTTAAGTTTCTTAAATAAATGCATAATATGATGTTGTTAGTCTTTTTTCGAACAATTATGGGGTTGGACATCCAAGATGAATACCTGATAGGTTCAATTATCCCTTCTTCTACTATCTTCTGCAATTCTTTCTGGACCCGAGGTACGATCTTCGGCTTGATTTGCCTCAGTTTCTGCCTAAATGGTTTTTCACCTTCTTTGTGGAGAATGGCATGTCGTATGACATCTTTTCCGTAATCTTGCAGGTCTCCATATGACCAAGAAAATAGGTCTTTCAATTATTTTATGAGGGCCATTAATTCCTTCCTTTTATCACGGGTAATCCCTTTTCCAAGCTTAACTATCCCAGGGGATGCATCAATGCCAATATTAAGCTCCATCACTTCATCATTTTAGCCATTTGTTAGTATCCCTTTGTACATGACATTTTGATCGAAAATTCGTTCCATAGGGACGATCCCTTTCGACAAAGAATCATCAAGAAAGCATATCAATTTAATATCAATTTCCTTAGCTAGTAGGTTTATTTGATTTTCTGAAAATTTTCCCTTGTTCTGGAGGAAACGTAGAATTTGGATTTCATCATCAAATACGTACCAGTGCTATAAATTTTCATGTATTGAGGGCCTAAATTTGAACTCCTCTCTGTAAGGTGAAATCTCTTTGCAAGGTTGCAAAGTGGAAGTGGATATGTCCAGGGCATCTGGTATGTAATTCCTTTCTCTAGGAACAAATTCAATTGAAAATTCATCAAAGTTTTTTATCGCATCCCAGAAAAAATTTCTATATTGTTTCAACCTTATTTGTTTGGCAACAAAATCCTTCTTGACTTGAGAAATGATCAAATTCAAATATTCCCTTACGTGCAAGAATTTAATATTCATATCAATGGATACATTTAGTCCTAGGATGAGAGCCTCATACTCAACAATTTTGTTGGTGGAATCAAATTCATGTATGAGAAGAAGGTAGTGTATTTATCAGGTGATATCAAAACCATTCCGACACTTGATTCTGAACTTGAATGCATCCCATCAAATTCCGACAAGAGATTAGTACTATCAATTCCTTCATCCACGATAAATACCTAATGTGATACGCTATTTTGGTCTCTGATTTGTTTCGTAATAGAATATTTAGGATGCAAGACAATTAAATCACCAAATGGGTGGGAATGGTGACATAAGAAAAATATGCGTGAACACTCCTCCCAATATGGTGACTCAATATTTTGATAAAAATAATCCCCATGAGTCAAGTACGTTGATAATTGATACATCCATATGAAAAGATATGTTTTGAAATTGCTCCAGACTTACTTCCAAATCATTAATAATTCCATGGACTGGGATAACCCTTGAGTCAATACTACATGTATTCTCATAAGGTTGCATAATCTTCAACTCGATTTTTTTCATGAATTTCACTATCATAACATTTTCCAAGGAAACAGAGCTCATAATACAATTGTGGAGACATAAAAATTTTATCACCAATCTGATAAGTAAAGGTGGGTGATTTCAAAATTTTCCATCATATTTCCCTATCAGGATGATTATTAAGAGATCCTTCTTCCTTTGCAAATATTCAAGAACAATGTCATTTGCGATGACCTCTCCTTGAATGAAATTAAAAGAAATTAATTTCTCCCATGTATGGAACTCGGAGGAAACCTCCTTGACACATTGTAACATTTCCCTTCTAGATTAGCTAGCTTCTATGGTTTTTTCAAAGTTCATCCTTTCCTTCGTAATAGATAAAGTTCCTTTGGTGGGATATGATGAACTTTTTGGAGCTAGATTTAGGCCTTTTCATTTTTTATAAAATTCATCAGAAGATCAATAGAATTAGTGGCAACCCTTCTTTCCTCCATATGCAAATACGACTTTGTGAAATTGAAAGTCTCAGACAGAGGCACAGTTTGAACGAAGTTAAAAACTTCATCTATTTGTGCAGTTTCTTTGGGGCAATCCATGTTTTTAGCATAAGAATAAATTAGGTGTTATTCGATTTCACACACCCTTTCTTGGGCTCTGGTCAGAGTAAAAGGGAAATTTTCTCCTAATAGAAAACCATATGGGTTGTTCATGGTTACCATATGACAATGGTAGATGGTATCTTTGGTTTGAATTCTTGAGGGAAACTATTCACAAGGGTATTAAACCTACCATTAAATTCATTAATGCCCTCATTTGTCCCTCTTTTAAAATGATAAAGTTGGTCATAAAGGGATATATAATCTTCGTTTTCCACAAATAATTTTATGAAGATATCATGAAAATTTTCCCAAGTGCTAATCATTTTGGGAGGGATATTTCCATACCACTCCTTGGCCTTCCCTATGAGAGATAAAGAGAAAATATTCATCCACACATCCTTATACTGGTCTTGTGAGGCATAGTAGGTAAAATCATCCAAAAAAGTGTCCAAGTGATATTGATTCAATGTAGAGTCTTCACCTAAAAAAGTGGGAAGCCATCCTCTAAAACCACTTGGAATCAGTATTATGGGGTGATATATGAATCTTTTTCATATAGAATGGTTCATACAGTCCTTCCACCCAAGATTTTTGAACCATCTTTGTCATACAAGGGGTGGGTAAGGGTGGAGAACTTGGATATTTATTTTCTAGGTATGGAATATATGGATTCGCCAAATAAGGCTTATCAAAAGTAAAAAGGGAACTTCCCTCAATAGGTTAGAATGCATTCAAAATCCTCCTCGACAATGGTGGCAAAAATGTTATCACACAAATTGTAGTTTGGGAAAAGCCCAACCCAATAAACAAGTGTGTGACACAACTGGGGACACCTATCATTGTCACCTCAATAGATATCCCCCTAGATTTAGTGAAGGACAATTCCAACACAAGGGAGGATTCCCGGAAGACCCTAGGGGGATTTCAAAGGGAGAATAAAGGAACTAGAAGAACACCTCTATAGTTCAAGGTCATGGTGATATTTGAGGCTTAAGGAAAGATACTTTGTAGTTGGTAAATGATTTCCAAGGTTGTGTACCTACAAAAAAATGTTAGACAAACCAAACCAAGACAATATATGATGATATAAGCCTCAAAACCAATGGGGACTCAACAAGAAACATTGTTTTCCAAAAATTGTAGCAATAAACAATGATATATCAACAACATTAAACTTATAACAACTACAAATAAGACCATCAAAGTCAACATAAATATTGGATAACAATGATTGCAACAAGTAGACAATATTCCAATGTTTAAACACATACTTTGATGGCAATAAGGGGTTTGTAAGAGAGTATTATCATTAGAGTTTTGTAACAACCCTATGGTTCTAGAAACGTTTTTCTATAACAACATATTCTAGCCAGTAAAATTAGCAACTAAACCACCAAATTATTAGCTTATTATCAATAGAACATTTATCATAGCATACAGGCAATTTTTAGAGGTAGAAAAAGTTGTAAAAGAGGATGAAACTGTGAGTTTGTTACAGCCCTATTGGTTGTATCTTGATGTTTGTTACATCAGCTCAATCACTTAGAAAATAAAGATGTCCCTAGGGTACAATATATCTTAAATAATGTATACTTCACAATCAACTTGAACAATCTCAATATCTCAAAATCCATGTTTACCAATGCAACAATATTCAATCTCCAATGCAAAGATTACTTCTTTATTATTGGGTGAATGGAGTCTCTTACTTGGAAGAAAATATTTTTGTTGAGAGTTAAATCCTTATAAAACCCAACAAAAATCCTTCCAAATATTATAGATTAAAATCCAAGATGCACTAGGGTTTTAATGATTTCCCTAGGGGTGTAAAGCCTCTTACTTCCTAGAGAAACAAAAACCCTATCCAAGCTTTGCAACAAGGGTTTAAACCTTATTACTCCTTGAGGAAATACTTGTATCCTTTCAATGACAAATAAAATTAAACCTTGGTGGAGGGTGTAAGCCCTTTTACTCCTCCTAGGGTTTCAAATATATTTCTTGAATTTGAATAAGTAAAATGACAATAAATTGCATAAAATTACTCACCAATTCAAGAGATAGCATGCAACATACCCTCAATACCAATATATAATCCATAAAATTCCAAAGAAACACCACCAAGAGTTGTCTCTAGCCTTTATTGCTCCAAATAACAAGTGTTGCATCCATTATGACATGAAAAACAAAGATAACAATTTTTCCCAAGGAGGTCGGAAATTTTAGTCCAAGAGTATGTAATTCTCAAATGATGAGTTCTGAAAATGAGAAGAGATGGTCCTTTGTTTATATCAGGCCATCTAAACCAATTTTTCCACACAAAATTGTCAACAACAAATTAAAATAGGGTTGACCCCCTTTACTTTCTCTTACAACTTGCAAATATAAAAATTACATAAAGTAAAACCCTAAAAAGGGTGATGTCATGCCCTAGAAGGGTGATGTGAGGCCTCAAAGTGAGACGTTGAGCCTCAAAATGTAGATCATGGGGCCTACAAAGGTCATGTTCCAAGCTATCATGTGCTAGAGTGTCATGCCATGTATCTCCTTCATTCAAACCACATCACATCACCTATGGAACCATCAAGCCCATCAAATCGTGTCCTCCAAATGATGTCAAGGGCTTAAAAAGTGACGTCCTAGGCCTTCAAAGGCCAATGTATAGGTGCAAAGGGCCATGATTTCATCCTTGAATGCTATCAAAGTTCCTCCAAAGGAAACTTCCTCTATCCTTTTCACACAAAGGCACCGAGGTGCTCCGCCCAACCTGTAGGATATCGCGTCAATCCTAGGGGTTTTCTACCCCCCATGAAGGTCAAAATAGCATAATTCCTCCATACATAGATGTCATCGAGAAAGGTCCTACAAATAAAAATAAGTACACCATCCAAGTGTCCACAAGTCACATGTATCATACCAAGTAATCCACATTTAATAAAATAATCACCCAAACATGTGCATTAAATCCCCCCTTTTCAAACAAAATAAATGCTCAAAGACCTTATAAAATTTTCCAATTTTAAGTATGAGAGGGTTGTGTTATAGAATATTTTCCTCACCGTATGAAACTTACTCAGAAGGCCTTTTCCATTTCCCTATGTATACTTGAAGTCCCTTTTCTCAATTCCCAAAGCTAAAAAACATATTTTTCCACACATGCGTGCCCTAACAGCTATACAACATGTGCATACGCAAGTTACACCATTACAACCCATGCACATTGGGTTTTGTGCCCAAAAGAAAAAAATGGTGTCGAGTTTCCATGTCACGTCACAAGATCCATGATCCTTGACCTTCCATATACTAGAAACGTTCCAACGCATCCCTTCAGTTCCATTTGAAGGCTATAAATGGGCCCTATCCAAGTTGTTGAAGAGGGAGAAGAATTCAACTTTGAGAGAAAAGTTACTTTGGAGAAATTATTCACTGCATATTGAATCTGCATCCCTTTGTTCTTTTAAGTTTGAACAAATTTTCCAGCCCCCAAGATCTTCCCTATTTGATGGAGAACCTCATTGTCTCTTTTATATGAGCTTGCCTTTGGTGGAAGATTGATGTGGTGGAGGCCAAGCTAGAAGGGACTTAGTTTCTCGGTTTTGAGACGTACCGACACATAAGTTTTTTATTCATACAATTATGTTGATCATATTTTAATAGAAATGCTCTTTTCTCGTCCAATTAATGTCTTGCAAATATTTTAATTGTTATTCCATGGGCATTTTTGTTATGAATATTGATGGATTATGCTATTATATGTGCTAACTTTATATATCATCACCATACGCTTGCGTATTTTGGTTGTTGAGGAAAATTTGCAGGTGTATAGTTTTGAGTCGAGTGCTTAATGGTGGTCTTCTTCAAACATCCGGAAGAGTTAGGATCTTTATCTTGTCTTGTTAGCATCTTTGTTTATATAGCATACTTAAGGCTAGAGTTGATTTCTGTGGTCATTCTGTCTATTGTGGTTTACCCCATGCCATAGAGTGATTTTCCTCGTAACATAATTGGAGACCATAGTGGGGAGGGAATATTATTTTTAGGGTTTGGAGTGTTTTTCTCCTTTTATTTCTCTCGGTTAGCTTGATTTTTCTTGTCGTCTAATTGCTTGACAACCTATTTTCATTTTGAGTATGAGTTTCTTGGCCTTATCCTTAACTTGACAATGTTTTAATACATATACGTAGGTTTTCCCTTGACATACGCGTACATACGCAAGTTTTCACTCTACAAGGTGCTTACATACATGGTTTTTTCTTAAACAGACGTGTACATCATCCTTGTTTTATTGATTGTTGAGTTTTGTGTTTGTTGGGTAAGTTTTGATGGTTGTTGAGTCTTCTTGGGTCTCTCTCATGACTGTCAAGTGCCTACAGAGTGATAGGAAACCTTTCTTTGGTTGAATTTTTGGGCGGTTTTTCTTTCTCATCATATTTTTCATTGGTTGTCCTTTCATCTTGGGTTGGGTGTTTGCTTCTTGATATCCTGCTTGGTTTGTCTATTTTTGCTTACAATAGGGTTTATATATCAAGTTGTTGTTCAATCCTTGCATTTTCATTTCTTTATATTGAAAATGCAAAAAAAAGGCATTTTTCATTATCACATTTGATCTTTTGGGTTCTTATTATTGATATTGGTACATGTATGGATAGATTGCATCTTATTTGAAATCGCAGAATTGAATTGAAAGTTGCATTTTTTAAAATCTCGTCATTTATTGAGAATTGAAGTTAGGACTTTGCATGATATTCATATTCATTTCTTTTACTTGATTAGTCATAACATCATCAATTTCACGACCACATCCTTTGAGTAAACAAAGCCACTAAAAGTAACGCTGATAAATTTAAAATTGATTAGAAGCGATTTTATTTTTCAAGGTGCACAAACTAGCTTAAGATTTAGAGCCTTGGAATAGGAATTTTTTAGTAAACTTCTCCAAGGATATTAAACTCAACATATGTGTCTAACTAAGGGAGTGATGAAATCCATTGTATAAATGGTGACCTCAGGAGGCTCCGCTCACACCGGAGTTAAGCACGAGGTCAGACGAAGTTGGTTGAGTATATATCCCTTGAATACCTTCTTAGTGTCAGAAATATTTCTGGGGATCTATTCGTATATGAGGGTCTTGCTAGTACCTTTACCTTTGTGAGAGGCAATTCTTTCGATATTTCAGGTTTTTTTACCCTACCCATACAGTGGACCTGACTTACGATTGTTTTCTTGCGCATTGGTTATATTGTGGTGGCTTAGTTGCTTGACATAGGTAGCCACATAGGTTACTTGCAAGTGTTATTATGTAGGTACCCTAAGTCAGATAAGGGTAGGACAACACACAACCTTTATGGAGGATTACCTCTCTAGGGGATCTGAACGAATGCTCTGTTAATCCCATGAGGGCCCTTATAACTGATTATGATACCCCCGATCTTTTGAAGGGAGTCACAGGCCCCTCTTTGGTGAGGCATACCTACTTTAGGGAGGGAGGCCCCTTTCAACCACTTTATCTTGTTTGTGTGCATATTGGCCTTTTTGTTTATTTTGGTGTGCTCTTTGATTGTTAGTTGGCCTTAGGATTTGTTTTTATATCTCAAGTATTTAGTCATCGTGGAGCCAAACCATTTTCCTCACAAGTCTCGTCATTTATTGAATTTACCACCGCATCTTGAGTCTTTTCCTTCTAAAAGGAATAAAGTTATCAACTATGGTACACACACCTCCACTTACCAAACTTGTGGTCATACATGTATGAGTACTGAGTCGAGTCAGAAAGATATTGGGATTCCTTCTATTCCCATACCTACTATGGTTAATGGAACTCCTTATATTCCTTCGACCACTACGGTTGTAGTGAAAGAGGTCCCTATCATTACTCTTGTTTGGCCTGTATTTAATACTCAACCTATAGTAATAAACCCTTTTGGGTCTCTTTTTTATTTGTCGGGCTACAATACTTAGTCCATCCCTTCAACCTCTAGCCCTTTCTCTTGTGGTATGCCAAATTTCACATCACAATTTTCATCCTCCATTCCAACATCTAATCTGAATCCTAGTATTGGACTTGGGGGCATGGCTCCCCCGCATATTCCACTCTCGTTTGGTGGTGACCATATTCCCCAAACGACTCTTATGGTCAGAAGTCTACCTCCCATTCACCCTGGGTCTAATCCTAGTCTTAATGTTCCTGGATGGAGTAATCAACCAGTCAGATAGGTTTTTTCTTATGTTTTTCCCTTTACACCTACCCCCTCCACACCGATTCTGACCAACACATTTGGCATGAGGAATCCACCTCTATCCTCCGAATTTCCACCTGGAGGAGGTCAGTTTCATACTTTGGGCAACCCCCAACCTGGAGCTACTCCAGCTGGGGGAAATATTTACAACCCTCATCATAACATTCCTACTAGAATGATGCCCAACCAACCACTTGTGAATCAGTTTGGAGGGGGGTTTTACAATCCCAAATAGGGCCACAGTGCATACCAAAACCATGGATGGGCTGTGATTCCCCAACATCAATCTTTCCCAAGAGCTTGGGGCCAGATGTCGTAACCCCGAATTTCTTTTTTGGCCACGCTCAATTTTCCAGACTTATCAAGATTAATGAATGACCTGGTGCATCATGACTCGACATGGCCCACCGTCCCCACCAAGCTTCCTTCAGATATTCCTAAATTCAAGGGAAAGACTAGTGAGGATCCTGGTGATTACGTCACTACTTTTCATCTTTGGCACTCTTACAATTCCCTTAACGATGATTTTATTCATTTAAGATTGTTTCAACGCACCCTCACAGGGGTTGCAGCAAAATGGTACATAGAGCTACGAGGGGGGATGAACGAGAATTTTAATCAGACAGTTTTAGTTTTCCTCAACCACTTCCAATTGTCGGTTCGTTACAACACCAACATATAACTCATTTCGTCCCTCCTCTAGGACAAATCCCCTCATATCTCGGATCACATCCAAGAGTGGCACAGACGAAAGAGGTTGATAAAAGCCTACATTCCTCTAGAGTTCCTGTTGGAATGGTTTCTTAAGTCTTTATTTCCTTATATTTCGAAGGATGTCTCTACATCTGGAGTAACATCTGAAGAGGAAGAAATTTTTAAAGCCCAACAGTTAGATCTCATATATGCTCAGTATGGGATGTTATACAAAATTCTTCCTGACACACCAAGGTCAAACTACAACCCTAGGAAAAATCTTGGGCCTCATGTCGATGGCATTATAGGCCCTGCAAATGTTAAATCTATAGACTTGGTGACATGTCGGTTGAAAGAGTTGTCTCCAATCCATTATGTAGGAGGAAAAGATTTGTTTCTGTCCTCCCCTCCCACTCAGTCGGTAGATGTAGATTATGTGCAGTCATTGACCAACCTAAATGGTAACCAGGAACTAGGAGGGAATAAAAGGAAAGGAAATGGTAACAATCATAAGGGTGGGAGGAATAATGATAATAAACCCAAGGACAATGCTAACAATGATATATTGAAAGTTAATGATGGTGAGGGAAAGAAAGAGAAGTGGAAGGTGAAATTCCCTTGTAAGATTTGTATTGATGATCACCATACCCACTTGTTCCCCAAACTCGAGGAAGCTACGAGGATTTTATCTCTACCACCCGTTGTGTTGACTAATCCTGTTCTACATAATCAACACATGGACTCGAGCTCCTCTAATTCCGAAAATGTGGCGAGTGGAAGTCAAAACCCACCGAGGCAAGATGGTGATTGTCTACGCATAAATATGGTCAAGTATCAGATTAATGTAGCCACTCAGTCTTGCGATTATAGTTCTTCATAGGTTGTTCCAGGTCTAGAGTCTCCCCCTCCTCCGGAGATGCCTTTATAGATCAAAAAGTCAAGGCCTTCACCTCGTATTCCGAAAGGAGTACTCAAATTCTCTACCCACAACCCTAATGCTAGAGATGCCCAGAATTACTCTATTGTTGATGATCTGGTTCAAACCCCTTGCGCGATGTCGACTTTGGAGGTACTCCAAACATATCCTTCACAGAGGAATTCCTTGTTATCTGCATTAAGAGCTCTAGACCCCTATGGCTCTAAGGTTATAAATTTTTACGTCATGGATATAAAGCCTTGCTTTCCTTACCACATGGCCTTTCAAATCCATGTGGGTTACTCAAAGTATACCATCAAATGTACTATTATTGATGAAGGCACTGTAACGTGTGTGATGTCCCTAACCTGTTCGAAAGCCATTGGCTCTCATCCTTCTCTCAATCTCTGACCATGTTGACCGCATTTGATGTTCATTCTTTCCATCCCCATTGTATTCTTCCTGCCTTTCTGGTCCAGTTAGGAGGGAAGATAGTGTTGGGTATGTGTTATATATGGGGGTTTGAGGGGACGAGTAGGGGCAACGCCCCCAAGAATAAAAACATTCCTTGTGAAATGTGTCACATTTTTGCCTCATTTTTTGTGTTTCCTCGATTTTCATGTCCATTGTTGGGCGGTTTTTCGACACATGATTTTTATCGATGGTTTTCTATTTCTGGTTGAGGAACTAGGGTTGTTGACTAATCCAGGTCATTGGGTTAGGGTTTTGGATGTCGTTGGATCCTATATGTATATTGTATTGTAAACAATGTATCACTATGAATGAATATAGAATATGTTGGTTTTCCTGGTTTGGGTTTCCGGGGGAAAAATCTCTGTGTAAGTTTGTATTTGCCATTGTATCTTTTTTGTTCTTTTACTAAAAATTTGTTTGTAGTAAATATTGTACGAGGTTAAAATCTACATTTGATATTATATCTTTGTTGGCTTCAGGGGGATGCCTTTGTGGTCAAGGTTTTGGCTCGGGACTGTGATAAGCCTTGTTACAGTGGGAGATCTGTGGTATTGTTTTTTTAGGTGAAAAGAAATGGAAAGCAATTCGAAAATGGAGATTGAGAAGTTTAATGGGAAAAGTTTTGAGTTGTGGAAGCTCAATATGGAAGATTTGTTGGGGGATAGAGATCAATGGATCGCAGTAGATCCAAGTACTGCACCTACAAGAACTTCAGTAGATGACTGGAAAAATTTGGATCGGAAGGCGAAGAGCACAATCCAACTGTGTCTCTCAGATTCAGTATTACTGAATGTGTCAGAGGAAGCTACAACCAAGGATTTATGGGATAAGTTGGAGAACTTGTATCCGTCTAAGTCCCTAGTAAATAAACTATTCCCGAGAAAGAAGTTGTATAACCTGAGGATGAGAGATGGAGACTCGATGGCATAGAATTTGAACGCCTTCAATACTGTGGTAAGTCAGTTAGTATCTGTTGAGATTAAAATTTCAAATGAAGATAAGTGTATCAGTTTACTGTGTTCTTTACCAGACTCGTGGGATAGTCTGGTTGTGGCCATAGGTAGTAATACAATTGCCTTGAAGTTTGATGAAGTGGTCTCATCCTTGTTGTCGGAGGAGATGAGACAGAAGAACATGGAAGGACAGAGCACAGACACATTATTTGCAAGAGGACGCTCCCAGGAAAGAAACAGATTTAAATTCTCAAGTAGGAGTTCTAAATCTCCTGGAAAGTTTGTAAAGGTATGTTGGAGATGTGGAAAATAAGGGCACTACAAGAAGCAATGTAGATCCAAAGTTGAGAAAAAGAATGGATAAGAAGAATCTCCTTCTACAGATGAAAAGACTTCCAAGGAAGAAGAAGGGGATGTGTACTTTGATTCTTCAAGTACACATTCATATCATGCGGCATGGTTGGTTGAATCAGGTGCATCCTTTCATATGACTCCCCACAAGGAGTGGTTATGTGAATATGAAAAGTATGATGGAGGAAATGTTTTCCTAGGTGATGACTCAACAATCAAAATCATAGGTCGAGGAAAAGTCAAGTTGAGGCTCATAGATGGAAGGATTAGAACACTACCTAGTGTTCTACACATTCCAGGATTGGACATAAATTTGATTTCTGTAAGAAAAATGGATGATGCAAGGGTAAAAACAATATTTGAAAAGGAAACTTGTAGGATGGTTCGAGGAGCAATTGTGTTATTGAAGGGAGTTCGGTTTGGAAATATGTATAAGTTGCAAGGAAGTACTATTAGTGATGGGTGTAATAGTTCCATTGTTTCTGATATTGGAGTTGAAGAAAAAAGAACTCTTATAGTCTCTGGAGAAAAGGTTATGTTGTGGCATCAAAGACTGGGGAATATCAGAGAGAAGGGTCTTCGAGTACTACACGATAAAGGTATGGTTGAAGGTATGTCTAACTACTCTCTGGATTTTGATTTCTGTGAACATTGTGTATATGAGAAGCAAAATCAAGTAAGATTCCCTTCTGGTGCAACGAGGGCAGAAGGAATTTTATAGCTAGTTCACAGTGATGTTTTTGGATCTGTATCGCTCCCATAATTAGGAAAATCTGTGTACTATGTCTCATTTATAGATGAATTCTCCAGGAATACTTGGATATATTTCCTCAGGAAGAAATTTGAAGTCGTTGACAGGTTTAAAGAGTTTAAGGCTCTTGTTGAGAATCAAACAGAGAAAAAAATTAAGGTGTTGAGGACAGATAATGACGGAGAGTTCAGCGGGAATGAATTTGAATAATTCTGTAAGAAGTGCGGTATAGCAAGGCATAAGACTACTCCATATACACCTTAGCAGAATGGAGTTGCATAAAGGATGAACATGATGCCGATGGAAAAATAAAGGTGCATGCTCAGTGGTGCCAGGTTAGGGAAATAATTTTGGGTAGAGGCAGTGGGTAATGCATGTTACCTGGTCAATAGATCACCCTTATCAACATTGGATGACAAGACTCCACAAGAGCTATGGACTAGTAAGAAACCTTCTCTCACACAACTAAAAGTATTTGGTTGTGATGCATATGTTCATGTTCCAAAGGAAAACATGAGTAAGCTAGATAAGAAGGTTGAAAAGTGTATCTTTATTGGATATAAAGATGGTCTCAAAGGTTATAAGCTTTGGAACCCAGAAACTAAGAAGGTAGTGTATAGTCGAGATGTGGTATTTAGAGAAATGAATGATGTTGTTAAACATGAAGTCCTACCAAGTAAGGATGAACCATAGAAAATAGAGTTTTATTTAAAGGATGATGAGTCAGACTCTACAGAAGAACAAGCATAAGAAGAAGAAGATCCTCATACTCCAGTATTGAGGAGATCGGTTCGAGAAAGAAGGCTATTGGAAAGGTATACTCCATCTGATTTCCATTCAAATTTTTCTTTGTCTATTACTGATGATGATCCTAGAACTGTCAGGGAGGCAGTGGATTCAGAGGATAGAAATCTATGGAAAAGGGCTATGGACGAAGAAATGCCAGCTTTGGGTAAGAATGAGGCTTGGGATCTAGTGGATTTGTCGACTGGAAGAAATCCCATTGGAAACAAATGGGTATTTAAAAAGAAGTTGAATGCAAAAGGAAAAGTGGAGAAATACAAATCTTGGTTAGTAGCAAAGGGTTATTCCCAGGTTGAGGGAATTTATTTTGGTGAGATTTTTTCTCCTGTTTCCAAGTTAACCTCTATAAGATTTATGTTATTTTTTACTGATGCATTTGATATTGAAGTAGAACAGATGGATGTGAAGACAAAATTCCTACATGGGGATCTAGAAGAAGAAATCAATATGAAGCGGCCATAAGGATTTGTTGTGAAGGGAAAGAAGGAGATGGTATGCAAGTTAAAAAAGTCCCTGTATGGTTTAAAACAATCACCAAGGGTGTGGTATCAAAAATTTGATACTTATATGTTGGGACTTGGTTTCACAAGAAGCAAAGAGGATCATTGTGTGTATTTTAAATTAATTGGTGATCATTTGATTTATTTGTTCTTGTATGTGGATGACATGTTGCTGATAGGAAACAACAAGGAGATTATCGAGGATGTGAAAACTTAGTTGTTCTCAAAATTTGACATGAAGGATCTCGGTGCTTCATATTTCATTTTGGGCATGGAAATTAAAAGAGATTGGAAAAAGAGGAAACTCTAGTTAAATCAGAGAAAATATGTCGAGACAATATTGCAGAGGTTTAATATGTAGGAATGTAAACTGGTCAAGGTTCTTATTCTTGTTGGTGTCAAGCTATCTACAGATCAGTGTCCCAATACATAGGAAGAGGAGGAAGACATGTCTCGTGTTCCATATGCGAGTGCAGTTTGAAGTTTGATGTATGCAATGGTCTTTACTAGACCGGACATTGCACATGCAGTGGGAGTTTTGAGTAGGTATATGTCAAAACTAGAGAAGGAGCATTGGACAACAATAAAAAGGGTTTTCAGGTATTTGCATGGTACTGCTAGCTATGGATTGTACTACCAAGGAAGACTGGGATTGGACAAAGTGTAGGATATACATGGATTTGTGGATGCATAATGGGATGGAGATTTGGATCGTAGGAGATCTACAAGAGGGTATGTGTTTAACCTATTTGGAGGAGCAATAAGTTGGATGAGAAAAAGACAGGTTGTAGTGGCACTTTCAAATATAGAAGCTAAATACATGGAAGCCACTCATGCAAGTAAGGAAGCAGTATGGTTACAAATATCGTGTTCAAGTATTGGGTTGGCACAACAAGTTGTAAGGATAGATTGTGACAGTCATTGTGCAATTTGTTTGGCGAAGAACCCGGCTCATCATTCAAAGACAAAGCATATTGATATTCAATATCACTTTGTGAGAGACATGCTTGAAGTAAAGAAAGTATTTTTGATGAAGGTGGACACTTTGAAGAATGTTGTAGATTCATTAACAAAACATGTGAGCATTGAGAATTTCTCTTGGTGTAGAGGATCCATGGGCATTGTTTCCCTGGATTGTAGACTATGTAACCTTGTATGCAAAGAAAACAACAAGTGGGAGAATGTTGGGTATGTGTTATATTATTTGCACGAGTAGTAGTGTCTGCGTTGCACTGAGCGCTAGGGGGGGTGTAGGTTGGAGCAACCCCCCCGCGTGGGGGTTCGGGGGCAGTTCCCCTGAGAATTTTTTTTTCCTCGAGAAACATGTCGCATTTTTTCCTCGTTTTTTGTGTTGCCTCGATTTTCAGGTCCATTATTGGGCGGTTTTTCGGCACATGGTTTTTGTAGATGGTTTTCTATTTCCGGTTAAAGAATTAATGTTGTTGACTAATCCAAGTCATTGTTTTAGGGTTTTGGATGTCACTGGCTCCTATATGTATATTTTATTGTAAACAATGTATCACTATGAATGAATATAGAATATGTTGGTTTTCCTGGTTTGGGTTTCCAGGGGAAAAATCTCTATGTAATGTTTGTATTTTCCATTGTATCTTTTCTATTCTTTTACTAAAAATATGTTTGCAGTAAATATTGTACAAGGTTAAAATCTACATATAGTGGAGGTGGATGTCGAGGTGGTTGATGCACCCCTTGACTATAACATATTACTAGGGCATAACTGGACTTATGCTATGACTGGAATTGTATCGTCTGTTTTTTGTACTTTATGTTTTCCTCATGACGGGGAAATTGTGACAATCGATCAGTTGTCCTTTGCACAAACTAGCCCCAATGCATCAATTCGAACTTTGATCCCCGTGATTGACAATTCTCAACCAACAACTGAGGATATTGGTGTTAGAATATATTCCTTCCTTATGGGTACCTTTGATTTCGTGGCACCAGTTCATCATATCTATGCCATGTCTAATAGGTCTCCTTCGTCAATGAGGTTTGTTCATTTCCACACTTTGTATTTTAAATATCCTTGGACCCTACCTTCCTCAACCTTCTCTTGTGAAGGTCAGTCAAATATTGGAATGGAAATGCCACTGTCAGTGAAAGAGATAACATATCAGGCTGTTCTCAACTCTACTACTGACCCAGATCATGTCCCCTCGCAGACAAACGAGGAGGATCCTAGAGGCCATGAATTATTTTGATAGGCCATGGGATGATATCCATCATCTCTCTTACTTCCTCCCAGAGGTTGGTAGGATCAAGCAAGATGATTTTAGATCTACCTTGAGTGAGATAGTCTGTCACGTCGTAGTTCCACTTGATACGCATGACATTTATGTTAAAGGAAACATGGCGAGTATTTCTCCTACTGTCACGAACGATATCTCTCATATTCCAGGTAAAGTTGAAAATGTATATATCGGTGCGGATTGTTCACCTGAACAAATTCATATCTACACCAAGATCTTCAAGGAATTTCATGATGTATTCGCTTGGTCATATGAGTAGATGCCAGGAATCGACCCTCAAATTTTTGAACATGAGATTAAAACCTATCCATATGCTAAACCTGTTCGACAATGACTTGGAGATGTTAATCCTAGGAAGGTACCTGCTATTAAGGCAGAGGTGGAGAAACTGCTTAATGCAAGTTTTATCTACTTGATTCCCTTGACTCAATGGGTATCCAATCTCGTTCCCGTGAATAAGAAACAAGGAACCCTTCGTGTGTGTATGGATTTTCAAGACCTGAATAAGGCCTATCCTAAAGACAAATTCCCAACACCTTTTGTTGATCAGATTATCGATGAGTGTTCGGGAAGTGAGGTTTTTTCTTTTATGGATGGATTTTCAGGATACAACGAAATTCAGATTAACCCGAGGATCAACATAAGATGACATTTATTTGTTCTTGGGGTACTTTTGCATACCAGAAAATGCCTTTCAGCCTTAAAAACGTTGGAGAAACCTTCCAACGAGCAATGACCTTCTCTTTTCACAATCTCAAGCATATAGTCAAAGCTTACCTCAATGATCTCGTTGCTCACTCTCTCAAGAGAGTGGATCACTCTACCCACCTTCAAGTAGTTTTTGAGAGATGTCGCTATTATCGCATCCGTTTGAACCCTCATAAGTGCATATTTTGCGTTAGGTCAAGTCGTCTTTTAGGATTCTTAGTCTCTAATACCGGGATCATGGTGGATCCTTTAAAGGTTGAGGAAATACTTCAATTGCCTCCCTCGTGCAATATTCGTCAACTTCAAGGTTTACAAGGGAAGGATAACTTCTTACGTTAGTTTATAGTAAACTATGCCAATATTACTAAGGGTTTCATGCATCTCTTGAAGAAGGACACTCTGTTTATATGGGATGAGTGAGCCCAAGAATCCTTCGATGCTCTTAAGAAAGAATTGGTATCGACGCCTCTGTTGAAGCCTTTGGACTATAGTAGAGATTGCTTGATGTATATCACCACGTCCGAAGGGACGGTTGGTATTTTTTTAGCTCAGGAAGATTATGAGCTCCATGAGCACATCGTTTACTATCTTATTTGAAACTTATTCGGCCCTGAACTCAAGTATTCTTATGTTGAGAAGCTAGATTTGGTTTTCGTACACGCGGTTCAAAGGTTACAACACTATATATTGCTTTGAAAAAATACCGTAGTTGTTGATGTCAACCCATTTAAATACGTCCTTCCTAGGCGTATCATAGGGGGGAAATATAATAAATGGAATATCATCTTGCAAGAGTTTGATCTCGATTTTTCTTTGGAAAAATCCAATAAATCACTAGTTTTTGCCGAGTTAATATCGGACTTCCCTCGGTTAAATGAGGAAGTTATTCATGTCGATTCATTTGTGGATGAACAAATTTTCCTTGTCTCATCTTCAGACCCCTCGTATGGATACATTTTGATCTATCTTCAAAAATTGAAGTTCTCTCATCATCCTTCGAGAGACGATCGAAGACGCATACAATATCAAGCTAAGAAATACCTTATCGTCAACGACACTTTGTATCGCTGAGGCATAGATAATATCCTGCATCGGTGCTTGACTCACAAAGAGGCTAAGTCCATTGTTAATGACTGTCACAGTGGGGCTTGTGGTGGTCATCTATCTAGGCTTGCGACAACCCAAAAGTTTTTGCGAGCTAGTTATTTTTGGACGTCTATTTTTAAATATTGTGTCAAAGCAGTCAAGAAGTGTCACCCTTGCCAGGTGTTCACTCGAAAGATGCACTCGCATCCAGCCCCTCTTCACCCGATCATCACTGTAGATCCCTTCACCAACTGGGGGGTGGATTTTCTGGATTGCAACCCAACTTCGGCTGGGGGGGATCAACATATTATTGTGTTCATAGACTACTTTACTAAATGGGTTGAGGCCATGCCTACAATCAAATCTGATGGTATGACTGTTGAATTTTTCATGTTCAATCAAATTATATCCAGGTTCAGAATCCTGAATGAGATTGTCACTGATCATGGTAGTCACTTTCAGAATGAAATGATGAAAGAATTAGCATCGAAACTTGGGTTTAAACATGGTCATTATTCCCCTTACTACCCTCGGGAAAATGGACAAGTAGAGGCCGTGAATAAGTCTCTCAAGATCATTTTGCAGAAAATTGTCAGCCAGATCAAGTCTAACTGGCATCTCATGCTTTACCCTATGCTTTGGGCATACCGAACCTCGATTAAGACTTCCACCGGTTCTTTTCCTTTTTAGTTAGTACACACTATGGAGTCAATTCTTCCTATTGAATGAAAAATCCCTTATCTTAGATTAACATTTAAGATCCTACTTAACACTTCCGATCTCGAAGAATGCCCCGTACACTTAGAGAGTCTAGATGAGCAGCGTCGAGATGCCTCTACAACCATCGAAATGAATAAATGATGTGTCAAGGTCCAGTATGATAAGTCTATCTATCCTCGACAGTACGTTGAGGGTGACTTGGTCGTCTTGTACGACCAAGACAAAGAACCACTAGGGGGAGGCAAGTTCAACCCAGTGTGGCATGATCCTTATATCATGCGACAGGTCTTAGAAAAAGGAGCCTAGGAATTAGAATATTATGAAGGGAATATGTTGGTTGAGCCCATCAATGGGATCTACTTGAAAATATATTATGCTTGGGCCCCAAGATTGAGTGTAACTCTTTTTATACTAGTGTATCTTAGTGTATACATATTTTCCCCTTTTGTGATCGGCTTGCTTATCTAGTTTTCCCTTCGTTGGAAGATGTCAATAGAGTCTTCAGTTTACTTAGGATTCACAGATGGTGTCAGTCGTCATACACGGAACTTGGCTTCCACCGCTTGGGTTGTTTACTCACTCAAGGGTCAACTGGTGTCTTCAAGTGGCACTTGTCTAGGTCCATCAACGAATAATGTGGCTGAATATAACATTGTTATAGAGATTTTATGCGGTGTTGTTTCACATGGTATTCGTTCTTTAGAAGTTCTCCTAGATTCTCAGCTAGTAGTATGTCAGTTGAATGACAGTTACCATGTGTGTGACCCTACTCTACTCTGACAATTCCTAAGGGTATGAATTTTGGAACAACATTTTGATTTTATTACTTATAATCACATACCTAGAAGTTCTAATTTATGTATCTGATGCATATTCTAATTATATTTTAGATTGGCATTTGTCACATAACTAAAATAAATAAAACACATTCACTAATGTACACATTGTAATATAAGTAAAGTCGAAGATGAATGTTTTATATTTCATTTCTCCAAAATTATGGTGTTATAGTACAAAATTGGGGCTCACACCTTCAAAATACATATACAACCACTCGATACAATAACCATGACATCTACGCATGTGGCGTCGGATGTGTGTCATGATAGCATACTACAACATTTGCGAGATTCCAGAAGATTCACACCCATGCACGAGGCACACCCACCACCTGTTTTTGCATTGCCTCTGGCAGATCCTCTACTTGTACCATGGGAATTATGTGCATCAAACAAGACATGTTTCCCTGCACATTTTGAAGTACTCTCTCCACATATCCTCTCGCTAGCTCATCCCCCCGGTTCCTCTACCAGTATCGTGGAAATCCATCTGGCCATTGTGGACCCACGTCTACACAACAAAGAATTTTTTTTAGAATACTTAACACCATCCAAAAACATTTGTGTTTTTCTCTTTAAAAAACACAAAAAAATGAAATATATTTGAAAAAAAATTCATACTTATGTCTCTGTAGGAGGAACCCGGTGGCAATGGCATGTCTGGGTCGAATCTGAAGTCAATCCCTACATAAGGGTAGTCCTCCAGGGCTATCACCTGTCGACGCCACCAGGAGAAGAACTCATCGTTGTAGGGGGTCGGTACCCTACCACCTCCCAGCTGCCTCATCACCTCGGTCCACCATGAAATGGATGGATTGAGCGGTCTATGTGGAGTTATATCGACTCTAGGGATCAATCCTGGAACCCGCTCAAAGAAAAAATTACATAAGATAGATGCGAACCCGAAGTTCCTCTTCCTACCATGTTTGCAGTATGTCAATTGGCTCTTCATGGTAGCTAGTAGTGAGGTGCACCAATCATATACTGTGGATCGTAAGCACTCCATGGAGTAGAACATCGGTGGACTTGATGCCTGATGCAACGAGGCCGACCCCATGATCCATGTCAGCACGAGAACAACGATCTTTAAACTTAGGTTGTTGATCGTCTGAATAGGGAGTTGGCTCCCTACCTTTTCTGTGCCTACAACACAGTGAGTGGCGATGTAGTCCTCTATGTTCATGCCACTCCTAGCTCCCCTAGATTTGAGGTTCACAACCACACCTCGACGTGACAACCCTATCAGCAAGTATATATCCTCGACTTCAATTCTCAATGGTTTCCCATCGAGGTTGAAGGCCTCTGTATCTGGATCCCAAAGTTCATCAGCATTTGGAGCAGCCTCACTTGAGCCCTCATCCCTTTGAGAGCCCAAAACTTATAACGTCTGCATATTTTTAATGCTAGTTGCAACCATGGGTCTCTTTCCACTGCAGCATCAACTTCCTCATGCTCTCTTTCTCTCCATTTCAGTACTATCGTGCAAGAAAATATCTAATTTTTGAGTCAAATTCCTTAAAAGAAAAACAAGTTACAGACTTGTACGTGAGTTGCAGTTTACACAGTTGCATATAGGGCTGCATATATGTGGTTTGTTTTGATAAAAATTTCATATAGGGATGCTTATATGCAACCCGATGATCTACAACCTACGTATACCCTAGTTCCAAATTTGCGAATTAAAAAACTCATAAAGTGAGACTTAATTTCAAATTATAATACACTAGAAATGAAGAGGAGGGAAAGAATACTTACTTGGTCCAGAAGGTTGTCCTTTCTGTAGCCCATAGCTCCCACAATTGGCACTTGAAGGTCGTGGGAAAATTGGTCCAAAATGCACTATTTGGATACAAATGTGAAATGGTATGGTAAATGTGCTTTTTTTACTATTTATAGAAAATATTTACTCACTTTACATAGTTTTTGATAATATTTTGGCCTAGTCGACTAATAGTGCAGTCGAAGGAGTTGGTTTTGGTGGTTTTATCCAGAGATTCTGGTGGTTTGTAGTGTCCTTTTGCCCGTTCGTGACTTTGGAAGGTATTATTTCCTTGACCAACATATAGGATAGGTCCTCACTCCATCTTGCATTTTTACATTATCCTATGTCTCTGATCCATATTCCTTAGGGACAAACCCATTTGTTAGTGACACAGAACCTCCTTATTGCTACTAGAAGTGTCGTTAGTGAATGGTAGAGGCTTACCAAACATGGGTTCCCTAATTAGAACCTTTGTTCCATTTGATGCCCATGCATAGATTATTCCATAAAGACTGAGAGTGTTTTATAGTTCGAAAATGACTTTGTGTTTGAGCCTCATATTCTTACTCATAAGCATGATGACTGATACCTATGGGACTCCCACGAGTCTGGTTTAAGATCTTTTCTGACTCTCTCAAAAAGCGAAAATATTGTCAAGTGAAATTGTCTCTTTCACACTCATAAATTGGAATTGAAAGGACGTCTATTTGGTGTAAGTTTAACCCTTTTTCAGACCAAGTAGACTAATTTAAAAAAAGGAACACGCTAGTCACTAGTGGCTAGAAGAGTTCTCCTTGGTATTTTTTTATACCTTTTTGGGCCTAGGGGACTAAATTTATGAAAATGGACATTCTTTGGATTTAAGTTGTAATTGCATATCATCCTCTTGCTTGCAGTATTGAGCCTATTTATGGTTCCTACTTTCGCATTATAAGCCTATTATCTCAGCAGTTTGCATCACCATCCAAGCAAAGCCTTGTTTATATCCTTTACATCTTATCACATTTTACCCTAAGAGGAAACATTCCCCCCAGTGTCCATATCCTGCATGCACCTCCTTGCATTGAGCATAGGTATGTTCCACTGCTGGAACCAATTGCTTACTTGTGACACATGTTTCCTCCTCTGTATCATAGCATTCATTTTTCTATGAAAAAAAAACAAAAAATATGGGCGAGAAAGGAATATTATCTCATGTTGGAAGTAGTTGTGTCTCCTTTGAACAAAGCACAAAATTTTGAGTCCACTTGTCATTCAAAGTTTGGGTGTAGCATGACCTTAGGAAGTTGAGCTCGTTACTTAGATTTTACTCCTCCGACTGGTTACTCTTCCAGTCCCTAAGGAGAGTTTGATTGATGCCTCCTACATCACAAAGTTTCATCATTGAGTCTATGATGCCAGAGTCCTCCATGTGTCTCATGCTCTTGTTCAAAGGATGTCTATAAGCCTATGTCGACCATTTCTCAGAACTCTTGACTTTGCATGTCGGTCATACCCTTAGTGTGTCTCAGAGTTACATGAAGTTATTTTCCTACCATGCACCCTGGTCCTACTTTCCTTATGGGTAGGTAACCTTGAACCCAACAGTTGACATCTCCTCATTAGTCGTTGACTGGGGGGTTTCCCTTATGTTCGATGGAAAGAAATATATTCACACATTTGGATTCGTGTAGTGTCTTGGATGCCATTATCCTTATTGGTGATTTCTTGGCCTTTGTCGACAGTTTTCATTATTGGCTTCTATTCATAGTCTTTTTCATGCACTGCTTGGATTTGGTGCTTGTGAAAGATGCATAGGGTCATTGGTTCGTGAACATGTTCTTCATCCAAGTTCCTCCAAATCATCAAGCTACTACTTTATACCTTGTATTGACTGATGAGATATGCCTTAATTCTCTCCTTTCAGTGAGTCTCCTTCCATCGACTTCAACTCATCTATTATGGAAACAAGGCCTAGAGTCCTATGAGTACCTAGAGGCTTGCAGTCATCAGTGGCATGTTCTCTCACCGTCGATAGTTGGGAATACATCAATGTCTCCTGATCGATGGATTCTTCAAGTTTTCGACCTCAACTCTTTTATTCACACTTGTAAGAATGTACTCAGTGCCTTGATACCTACTTTCATTATCGATAGGTTGTCTCACATTTGTTAATGGTGTACCTTAATGATCGATAATCAAGCGAAGTCTCATTGTGTTTGACCTCAACTCCTTTATTCACATGATGTAGACTTGCACCTTTGATGGATCATGTAGAAGACTTGAATACATTAGTTCATAGTTGCAACTTTCATAAGTGGTTGCTATCATTCATTGGACCAGTACCTATATGACTTCAGTGATCATGGGAGATCAGATTGTACTCCATTGTATACAAATATCTTCGGATTGATTTTGGCATTGGTTTTCACTGGGCCTTGTTCATGACTATGATAGCCTATGGCATGTATCTACCTTTGTATTGCCTATTCATGGCCATGAACAACTATTTGGTATATTTCCACATGGATATGCAGTATAATTCAAATTGGCATCCATGTGTACAAAGTCATTATGGATTGTAATATTATTATGAGCAACTAGTTCGTCCAACTTGTTCTCCATTACTCCACTTCTCATAATTATAATGTATTTTGGCCATCGCAGATACTCCTCTAACCTCACACATTAGGGGGCATCTATTATAGAAATATTTTCCTCACCCTATACAACTTTCTCAGAAGGCTTTTTCCATTTCCCTATGTAGACTTGAAGTCTCGTTTTGCAATTCCCAGGGCTAAAAAACATATTTTTCCACATATACGCACCCTAACAGCTATACAACATGCGTCTACGCAGGTTGCACAATTATAGCCCGCGTACATCGGGTTTTGTGCCCAAAATTAAAAAAAATGGTGTCGGGTTTCCATGTCACGTCACGAGATCTATGATCCTTAACCTTCCATATACTAGAAACGTTCCAAATCGGCCCTTCAGTGCCATTTGAAGGCTATAAATGGGCCATATCCAAGCTGTGGAAGAGGGAGAAGAATTCAACTTTAAGAGAAAATTTACTCTCAAGAAATTATTCACTTCATATTGAGTCTGCATCCCTTTGTCCTTTTAAGTATGAACACATTGTTCAACGCCCAAGCTCTTCCCTATTTGATAGAGAACCTCATTGTCTCTCTTATATGAGCTTTCCTTTGGTGGAGGATTGAAGTGGTGCAGGCCTAGCTGGAAGGGACTTAGTTTCTCAGTTCCGAGGCGTGCCGACATGGAATTTTGTTATTCATACACTTATATTGATCATATTTTAATAGAAATACTCTTTTCTCGTCCAATTAATGTCTTGCAAATATTTTAATTGTTATTCCATGGGCATATTTGTTATCAATATTGATGGATTATGCTATTATATGTGCTAACTTTATATATTATCACCATATGCTTGTGTATCTTGGTTGTTGAGGACAAGTTGCAGGTGTATAGCTTTGAGTCAAGTCCTCAACGATGGTCTTCTTCAAACATCCGGACGAGGTAGGCTCTTTATCTTGTCTTGTTAGCATCTTTGTTTATATAGCATACTTGAGACTAGAGTTGATTTCTACAGTCATTCCTTCTTTTGTGGTTTACCCCATGCCATAGAGTGATGTTCCTCGTAACGGGTTGTCATGGTTCCCTATTGGGTAAACCAATCCCCAAGTCAAGGAACATTTCCCAAGACTACCCTGTCTAGTCCATGTAGTGAATATGAGGGGGATAGAGGATATGAATTTTTGGCATGGGGTTCTTGACATATCAAGGGTTCATATTGTCTCATTTATGGGTGCCTTTTGTGAAGGGTGTGTTGCATCCCTCGTTTGCAATGCAACATTTTTCCAAGCCCTTTTATTTTCCATTAATTTATTATGATCATGACATTGAGTGCTATGTGCAATGGGAAGTAAAGATAACCACAATTCCACTCAAAGTTAGGAACACATTGAATTCCATATGCACTAGAAATTAAAAGACACCACAAATGCATTTCCCCAACAAGTGGGACATGTATCAATTATGTGTTTTCGTTTTTAAAAGTCCTTGATTTTTTATGGAGAATTGTTTCATTGTTCTCAGGACCTTAGGGTGAGCATGTAGAGGGATAATTTATGACTTTTATCTTTTCCAACTATAACACCTCTAGGCCTTCATCCCCTTCTTCCCATGAAATGAGGTACAAGCCCTTCTTGGGTTCAATGAGCCGAAAAACCCAAAAGATGAGAAAACAAAAGGGAAGAGGCATGGAAAGTGGTAAGTATGTGCAGGAATGGTATGATGATCCTTCAAGGAGACCCCCAAGTAGAAACCCTTTCCTCAAGGGTGACCCACTTACTAGGAAACCATGTCAACCACCAAGGTGAAATAATGAAAAAATTATTTAATTTTCAAGAAAGCATTTTTGTAATCAAGAAAGGACCCTTTGCAACATGCACAAATGATTCAATTATTAAAGTGACACTTACCACGAAAACAGACTTGTTACCTCATGAAGCAATACTTGTTGTCCTCTATAGACCAAGTTGGTGTGGTGGGTGTTTCTATGTTGTTGTCGATGAATGGTGATGTGTGGTGGAGAGAAATGGATATTTTTGCTGAAAGTTGGCTCAACTGGTCATCTGGCTCTCAACACTCTGTGTCTTCAACTTGCGGGCCTCAAGACATCGTCTCCTCAGTTACCCCTAGCTCGGGGGGGTAACAGAGACCACATGTAGAACCATCAATAAAAAAACCAATAATGTGTAAAGTGGCCAATCAATGTGATCCAAGTGGATCTCCATGGCCATCCACCTTTTCCATTGAATCAACATTTTGAGCCTATAGTTTTAATAAACCATGATATTCACCCTTTTGATGGAGAATGGAATGTAATACCATCTTCATTTGTTAATTACAGACATCATGTAATAATTTTCTAGTGGACTTATGTACATGCCTACAACATAGCATCAATGCACCAGATCCCATTAGAACTCCGTAGTTAAGTGCGCTTAGGCTAGAGTAGTACTGGGTTGGGTGACCACTGGGGAAGTCCTAGTGTTTTATATGCATATGAAATTTTCTAAACTTAGATTAATTTATCCCACATGCATCATAGGAATTGTTCTCCTCTCACCCTCTCATATATAATTGAGGTGAAGGAGGCCCTTTAAGAATGCAATAAAGTGTGATGTAAATCTTGTTGTGAATGAAGTGTAGCCAACATATCTTTCTTTTTAGAGATAAGCTACCCCATTCTGTCAATTTGTGTTCTATAGCATTTGTCTCTCTTATTCATTAATAGAAGTCAAGTTTCATTGTATTTTTGTGTTCTTTGCTATATTTTCATTTTTGTCTCGTTTATTTCTTAGCATAATCCGGATCAGTGGTATCAGAGCAATCTTCTCCTTGTCATTTCTCATAGCAGATTCATGACAAGGTCAGGGTATATCGAGTTGGGTCTCGAGCTATTTTCACTTGAGGAAAACCGCTCTCGCCAACCCAAGAAACTTCCCATGGTGGAAGAAAAAAGAGATGACAAAGCAAGAGATCATTTCAAGACGTTGCTCAAGGAAGCCTTTGTGCGATAGATGAACAAAATGATGGACAACTTCGCTCAGATCCTTCTAAGACTACTGATGGAGGCGTTCGAGGCATCTTCGACAAGAAACCATTGCATTGGTGTGACACCCTTCAAGGTACAAGTCAATTTTGATATCCCCTTATTTTAAGGCCAGATAAATGCAGATGCTTTAGAAAAATGGTTGAATCTCATCCTTGAAGGGCTTGATGCCATATGACAGGTGACATTTTTTGATGACACAGATCTCTCATCCTCGAATCAACCATATGATGGTTTATGGTTGGGGGTGTGGATCGTTGCAGTGGCCTTCTATTTCCCTCTTAACAATCCACTCAAATGGTGAATAGAAGGCCACTGCAACCATTATAGCCTCAGCCCAAGATGTTTTTATCCAACAGAAATAGGATTAAAAGATTGTAGAGGAGCACAAAGAGAATGAGAGTGTTCCATATGTTCAACATAGCTCTATTGAACACAACCCTTTGCAGGTGTGCTTGGTGTTCCAACCATTATCCCCCATTGATATATCTCTTCTTGTTGCATCTTCACCGATAGAGTCCTCCCACACTCGGACCAAGGCAGATCATGTAGGCAAAACTATTGAATGAATCCAACACCTTCATCAGGTTCATGACATCCTTCCACATGCAAAGTACAAGAAGAACATCTACTTCAACAAGGAAATCAGTTCACCAAGGTTCAGATTCAACACAAGCTTCCCTATCTCCCGAGGGAGCTTGACACAATGGGAACCATTGTTTCCTAAGGAGGGATGAATGATCCAGGTGAATCTCGGTGGCCATCCACCTTTTCCACTAAATCAATGTTTCGATCCTATGGTTTTGATAAACCATGATATTCCAAGTATCGAGACAAAATCAACAATTTATTGTAAAAAAAAATTAACTACCCTATTGTTATAAATGTAAAAAGGCCAAAACAATGGTAGACTTTAAAATAGAAAACCAAAGTGTACCATTTATTGTAAAAAAAAAAATTAATTATCATATTGTTATGATGAGTGTGAAAAGTACAAAACAATGGTAGACTTTAAAATAGTAAATCAAAGTCTATTGTAAAAAAGTTTAATGACGATATTGTTATAAGTGTGGAAAGGCCAAAATAATGGTAGACTTTAAAATTGTAAGCCAAAGTCTACATGAGGGGATGATTTAAATTGGTTGGATTGGTCGTTATCATGGAGGTCATTGTATTGTTCATTAGTTGTCGGTTTAATGGTTAATACTTGATTTTTCAAAAAAAAAATCACAGTTTCAAATCTAGATAGAAAAGAATAAAAAATGAGAATGTTTTAATCTAGAAGAAGGAAGAGAAGGAAGAAAAGAATAAAAATGTGAATGGTATACTTCAAAATTTGATATCTAACATGATAAATTTTGTAAATTGATAGTAACATAAAAATTAAATTATTTATTATTATAATAGTCAAGTCAAGTCAAGATTATGAAGAAGAAGGGAAAAGGAGAACGCACTAATGGCAGCGGAAATGGTTTTAAGCTGGGCCCACGTGACGCGGTATCAACCTTGTACCTGCCCTTCGTAGAAATATCGCTATGAATGGTGTGGCTTGCAGGTTCGAGGAACACTATCTTCCACCGTGAACGCCACGGAATGGTACAAAGTTGAACCCCCATCACACGGTATAAAATTCTACCTCCTGTAGAAATACTGCTATAAAAGGAGGGGTTTGCAACCTGGAATCATCACCAGAATTTGCATTGGCAGTCTAAAGATGGCGTCCGCGACAATCGGGAGAATGAAGTCGATGAGGGTGCTATCGGCCCTCACTGCATTGGCGATGATGGGTACTTTGTGTTGTCAWGTTTCTGCACAACAGGGAGTCGCATCCATCATMAGTGAAGATGTTTTCAATCAATTTCTGAAGCACAGAAACGATGACGCATGCCCGGCKAAAGGATTCTACACCTACAGCGCCTTCATTGCGGCTGCTAATAGTTTCCCAGAMTTYGGCAACAACGGCGATCTCGAGACTAGCAAAAGAGAGCTCGCGGCTTTCTTTGGCCAAACGTCGCAGGAAACCACAGGTAATATTAATTTAGACATGTATAACCCTTCTGTTTCACGGGCATTCCTTATTGTTAATAATCGGGTTTGAACAGGCGGGTGGGCGACGGCTCCAGACGGCCCATACGCGTGGGGTTACTGCTTCAAAGAGGAGAATAGCGYGGACAGATACCAYGGACGAGGACCTATTCAGCTAACAGGGTGATATATCTATATCTGTATCTAASTATTGTTAATTCGCTTCGAATTCTGCAACAGATTGGGAAAAAACCGATTGAATTTTAAGCCTAATGCACGTATCGCTTTGTGAGTAGGGACTACAACTATAAAGCTGCCGGGGATGCCTTAGGATACGATCTCATAAACAACCCGGAGCTTGTGGTAACCGATGCCACGGTCTCGTTTAAGACGGCGTTCTGGTTCTGGATGACCCCGCAGTCTCCCAAGCCTTCCTGCCACGACGTCATATTGGGACGATGGAGTCCATCCGACACCGACACTGCCGCCGGCAGAGTGCCGGGATATGGAATGGTGACCAACATCATAAATGGCGGGGTGGAGTGTGGTCAAGGCACATCAAGCGCCACGCAGCAGGGCCGCATCGGCTTCTACCAGACATTCTGCAACAAGCTGGGCGTCGACTCTGGATCCAACCTCGACTGCAACAACCAGAAGCATTTCGGAAACTAATCTCAAAAATACCAACATTTGTCGTGCTATCGATGGTATGTCTAATAAATAAATAATCTGAAAATTGTCATAACTGATGGGTCCGTTTGCCGGAGGGTTCCCATCCCTGACTTGCGCAATAATTCAATAAATTTCAAAATCTGAAGAATAAATCTTCTCACTATTTCTGTAACTGGTATAATTAGCATGATGATTTTCTCGATATTTCAAATATTATAGATGTTTTCGAAATGATGGAGTTTTGTTATTTTAATCCAATTGATGATTTAAGGTGAATTTAATAAGACGTATGGAAACTTAACATCCAAAGTCTCTAATTGGAATAGATATTATGTTCATTGTGTCCTTTGTTTTCTAAACTTTTGAATTATGGCAGCCTGACTTGGCCCATGGAAAATATCCGTTGAACAATAGGAATACCGATTGGGCACTAGTTTCACGACTGTAATTATGAATTCCCCACCAAGAACTGCACATAACCGCCTACAAAAGAAATTTAATATTCACAGCCTCTACCTCTCATGAATAGAGGACTGCCCTACCCATATCGGTGTTGGCAGTATATTTCTTTTGGATTGGGTTCACTTGTGACAAGTTTGGCAAGGTAAACCTATAAGACTTTTAGAGCTTTAATTGGCTTTCCCTTTATCAAACTAAGTTTTTTTGTTATGCTCAAAGGCCTACACCTATTGACAATGGGCAGATTTAATAGGGGTTTAGTGATTAATAAGTTTTCTATGGACAGGATTAAATATGGCTGGAATATTCTTAGTAGTCACACACAATAAATGGTTGTGATTTCAATCATTAACTTCCTAGCTATTATAAAGACATCCGTTTATGTGTTTACTTTTCTACATTTACCTAATTATATTTAAAAGATACTTTGATAGCTAACTGATTGCCACTTAAGTGATTAACATGAATTAAAATATTAACACCAAATAAATGAAGCTCAACCATTTATTTGTTAATCAATAATATAATTTAATATATTCTTTTAAGGATTCTTTTCATCTTATCAACCTTTCGACGTTGATCAGCCACAATTATGTAGCTGTGCTAGTCTTACCTAAGAACACTAGTGGTATTAGTAGTCTCATATTTTTAAAGTGTTTTATTTGTTCAAGCTTTATTTTTCTACCACAAAATGAGTGAATTATTATTATTTCCACATGACCACTAAAAGCATTGGTATCCACAAACTTCTTCACTACTATGGAAATGCTAGTAGTTTAAAAAAAAATTATAATAATAACTAAGTATTGTGATATATTTTTTTATGAGAATTTAACTTCATAAATGTCGTTGGAAAAATAATCTCATTTGGGTATTTATAGTGATTAAGGTGTTACATATTATGGGTATGTTACAAATCTATATAAAAATTTATTGAACTATTCACAAAGCCACACATATATCTTCATATCAGAACTAAAACAAGTAACTGTAATTAAATTCAATATATAGGGATTAATAATTCAAGCAATAGAAATGTAATAATTCAATATCTAGGGATTAATAAAGGTTTTGTATATAATATGTGGATTTGTATGGGGCTTTCTCCTCCTTTAAACAAATGTTTTTTCTTAACACTTGACAATTGTGATTGTGTTTGCATGAAGAAATCATATTCCCATGTCACCTCTTCCACTGGTAGGTTCTTCCATTTAAAAGGGTACTCAGTAATTGATTGATTTCATAGCTTCTTAATCATTAATTCAAGAATTATTTCTAGTTCTAGTATGATTTATAATAAAATAGTTTACATTGGGATCTTGTCATTGATTATCTTCTCTAAGCAAGAAACATGGAAGACTAGATTTACACTTCTTGGTCGCAGATGAATAGCATCGTCATGATCTTGAGTAGGTGGAAGACCCTTAGGCATCTCTCCAATTACCTTGGAATAATTGTTGATAACGTTTTGGAGATTCAATGGAGCAAAGGCTATATATGTTTGAACATCTTGTAAGAAAAAAATTGTAATTACACCATCATATCCTGTTTTTAGTAATTTTGTCATGTTGTTAGAGATTGTCACTTTAGAGGATTTCCAATGGATACCTCTAAGCTCAATTTCCTTTCATTTTGAGGAAAATCTCATGAAACAATCTTGAAAATTAAGGGCCACTATTCCCAATGATTGTAACCATTGGACTCCTAATACAACATCAACACCACTCGTTATAAATGTAAAAAGGCCAAAACAATGGTAAAAAAAAAAAGGCCATCAACATCAACATCAACAATTTATTGTAAAAAAAAATTAATTACCCTATTGTTATAAATGTAAAAAGGCCAAAACAATGGTAGACTTTAAAATAGAAAACCAAAGTTTACAATTTATTATAAAAAAAAAAAGTTTAATTATCATATTGTTATGATGAGTGTGAAAAGTACAAAACAATGGTAGACTTTAAAATAGTAAATCAAAATCTATTGTTTATTGTCAAAAAGTTTAATGACCATATTGTTATAAGTGTGGAAAGGCCAAAATAATGGTACACTTTAAAATTGTAAGCCAAAGTCTACATGAGGGGATGATTTAAATTGGTTGGATTGGTCGTTATCATGGAGGTTATTGTATTGTTCATTAGTTGTGGGTTTAATGGTTAACAATTGATTCTTTCTAAGAAATTAAATTGGTTGGATTGATAGTTATCATGGAGGTTATTGTATTGTTCATTAGTTGTGGGTTTAATGGTTAATAAATGATTCTTTCTAAGAAATCACAGTGTCAAATTTAGAAGAAGAAGAAAAGAATAAAAATGTAAATTTAGAAGAAGGAAAAAAAGAATAAAAATGTGATCAAAGATCAATATGGAAGATTTGTTAGTGGATAGAGATCAATGGATCGCAGTAGATCCAGGTACTGCACCTACAAGAACTTCAACAGATGACTAGAAAAATTTGGATCGGAAGGCAAAGAGCACAATCCAACTGTGTCTCTCAGATCTAGTATTACTGAATGTGTCAGAGGAAGCTACAACCAAGGATTTATGGGATAAGTTGGGGAACTTTTATCCGTCTAAGTCCCTAGTAAATAAACTATTCCCAAGAAAGAAGTTGTATAACCTGAGGATGAGAGATGGAGACTCGGTGGTAGAGAATTTGAATGCCTTCAATACTGTGGTAAGTCAGTTAGTATCTGTTGAGATTAAAATTTCAGATGAAGATAAGTGTATCAGTTTACTGTGTTTTTTACCAGACTCGTGGGATAGTCTGGTTGTGGCCATAGGTAGTAATACAATTGCCTTGAAGTTTGATGAAGTGGTCTCATCCTTGTTGTCGGAGGAGATGAGACGGAAGAACATGGAAGGACAGAGCACAGACACATTATTTGCAAGAGGACACTCCCAGGAAAGAAACAGATTCAAATTCTCAAGTGGGAGATCTAAGTCTAAAGGAAGATCTAAATCTCCTGGAAAGTTTGTAAAGGTATGTTGGAGATGTGGAAAATAAGGGCACTACAAGAAGCAATGTAGATCCAAAGTTGAGAAAAAGAATGGATAAGAAGAATCTCTTTCTACAGATGAAAAGACTTCTAAGGAAGAAGGAGGGGATGTGTACTTGGATTCTTCAAGCACACATGCATATCATGAGGCATGGTTGGTTGAATCAGGTGCATCCTTTCATATGACTCCCCACATGGAGTGGTTATGTGAATATGAAAAGTATGATGGAGGTAATGTTTTCCTAGGTGATGACTCAACAATCAGAATCATAGGTCGAGGAAAAGTCAAGTTGAGGCTCATAGATGGAAGGATTATAACACTACCTGGTGTTCTGCACATTCCAGGATTGGACATAAATTTGATTTCTGTAAGAAAAATGGATGATGCAAGGGTAAAAACAATATTTGAAAAGGAAACTTGTAGGATGGTTCGAGGAGAAATGGTGTTGTTGAAGGGAATTTGGTTTGGAAATATGTATAAGCTGCAAGGAAGCACTATTATTGATGGGTGTAATAGTTCCATTGTTCTTGATATTGGAGTTGAAGAAGAAAGAACTCTTATAGTCTCTGGAGAAAAGGTTATGTTGTGGCATCAAAGATTGGGGAATATCGGAGAGAAGAGTCTTCGACTACTACACAGTAAAGGTATGGTTGAAGGTATGTCTAACTACTCTTTGGATTTTGATTTCTGTGAACATTGTGTATATGGGAAGCAAAATCGAGTAAGATTCCCTTCTGGTGCAACGAGGGCAGAAGGAATTTTATAGCTAGTTCACAGTGACGTTTTTGGACCTATATCGCTCCCATAATTAGGAAAATCTGTGTACTATGTCTAATTTATAGATGAATTCTTGAGGAATACTTGGATATATTTTCTCAGGAAGAAATCTGAAGTCTTTGACAGGTTTAAAGAGTTTAAGGCTCTTGTTGAGAATCAAACAGAGAAAAAAATTAAGGTGTTGAGGACAGATAATGGCGGAGAGTTCTGTGGGAATGAATTTGAATAATTCTGTAAGAAGTACGGTACAACAAGGCAGAAGACTAATCCATATACACCTTAGTAGAATGGAGTTGCATAAAGGATGAGCATGATGCCGATGAAAAAATAAAGGTGCATGCTCAGTGGTGCCAGGTTAGGGAAAGAATTTTGGGCAAAGGCAGTGGGTAATGCCTGTTACCTAGTCAATAGATCACCCTCATCAACATTGGATGACAAGACTCCACAGGAGCTATGGACTAGTAAGAAACCTTCTCTAACACATCTAAAATTATTTGGCTGTGATGCATATGTTCATGTTCCAAAGGAAAACATGAGTAAGCTAGATAAGAAGGCTGAAAAGTGTATCTTTATTGGATATAAAGATGGTCTCAAAGGTTATAAGCTTTGGAACCCAGAAACTAAGAAGGT
Organism: Picea engelmannii; assembly: GCA_009831015.1. Lineage (NCBI taxonomy): Eukaryota > Viridiplantae > Streptophyta > Pinopsida > Pinales > Pinaceae > Picea > Picea engelmannii. The sequence goes on along the minus strand of ML820479.1, from coordinate 29,271 downwards.
AGTGTATAGTCAAGATGTGGTATTTAGAGAAATGAATGATGTTGTTAAACATGATGTCCTACCAAGTAAGGATGAACCATAGAAAATAGAGTTTGATTTAAAGGATGATGAGTCAGACTCTACAGAAGAACAAGAATAAGAAGAAGAAGATCCTCATACTCCAGTATTGAGGAGATCGGTTCGAGAAAGAAGCTTATTGGAAAGGTATACTCCATCTAATTTCCGTTCAAATTTTTCTTTGTCTATTACTGATGATGATCCTAGAATTGTCAGGGAGGCAGTGGATTCAAAGGATGGAAATCTATGGAAAAGGGCCATGGACGAAGAAATGGAAGCTTTGGGTAAGAATGAGGCTTGGGATCTAGTGGATTTGTCGACTGGAAGAAATCCCATTAGCAACAAATGGGTATTTAAAAATAAGTTGAATGCAAAAGGAAAAGTGGAGAAATACAAATCTCGGTTAGTAGCAAAGGGTTATTCCCAGGTTGAGGGAATTTATTTTGGTGAGATTTTTTTTGCTGTTTCCAAGTTAACCTCTATAAGATTTATGTTATCTGTTACTGCTGCATTTGATATTGAAGTAGAACAGATGGATGTGAAGACAACATTCCTACATGGGGATCTGGAAGAAGAAATAAATATGAAGCATCCATAAGGATTTGTTGTGAAGGGAAAGAAGGAGATGGTATGCAAGCTGGAAAAATCCCTATATGGTTTAAAACAATCACCAAGGGTGTGGTATCAAAAATTTGATACTTATATGTTGGGACTTGGTTTCACAAGAAGCAAAGAGGATCATTGTGTGTATTTTAAATTAATTGGTGATCATTTGATTTATTTGCTCTTGTATGTGGATGACATGTTGCTGATAGGAAACAACAAGGAGATTATCCAGGATGTGAAAACTTAGTTGTTCTCAAAATTTGACATGAAGGATCTCGGTGCTTCAAATTTCATTTTGGGCATGGAAATTAAAAGAGATTGGAAAAGGAGGAAACTCTAGTTAAATTGGAGAAAATATGTCGAGACAATATTGCAGAGGTTTAATATGTAGGAATGTAAACTGGTCAAGGTTCCTATTCTTGTTGGTGTAAAGTTATCTGCGGATCAATGTCCTGATACATAGGAAGAGGAGGAAGACATATCTCGTGTTCCATATGTGAGTGCAGTTGGAAGTTTGATGTATGCAATGGTCTTTACTAGACCGTACATTGCACATGTAGTGGGAGTTTTGAACAGGTATATGTCAAAACCAGAGAAGGAGCATTGGACAACAGTAAAAAGGGTTTTCAAGTATTTGCATGGCACTGCTAGCTATGGATTGTGCTACCAAGGAAGATCGGGATTGGACAGAGTGTAGGATATACATGGATTTGTGGATGCATATTGAGATGGAGATTTGGATCGTAGGAGATCTACAAGAGGGTATGTGTTTAACCTGTTTGGAGGAGCAATAAGTTGGATGAGCAAAAGACAGGTTGTAGTAGCACTTTCAAATACAGAAGTTGAATAAATGGAATCCACTCATGCAAGTAAGGAAGCAATATGGTTACAAATATTGTGTTCAGGTATTGGGTTGGCACAACAAATTGTAAGGATAGATTGTGACAGTCATTGTGCAATTTGTTTGGCGAAGAACCCGGCTCATCATTCAAAGACAAAGCATATTGATATTCAATATCACTTTGTGAGAGATATGGTTGAAGAAAAGAAAGTGTTTTTGATGAAAGTGGACACTTTGAAGAATGTTGTAGATTCATTAACAAAATCTGTGAGCACTGAGAAGTTCTCTTGGTGTAGAGGATCCATGGGCATTGTTGCCCTGGATTGTTGACTATGTAACCCTGTATGCAAAGAAAACAACAAGTGGGAGAATGTTGGGTATGTGTTATATTATTTGCACGAGTAGTAGTGTCTGCGTTATTTATATATTATATAAACCCCCCCCACATGGGGGTTCGGGGGCAGCGCCCCTGAGAATTTTTTTTCCTCGAGAAACATGTCGCATTTTTTCCTTGTTTTTTGTGTTGCCTCGGTTTTCAGGTCCATTATTGGGCGGTTTTTCGGCACATGGTTTTTGCCGATGGTTTTCTATTTCCGGTTAAGGAATTAGGGTTGTTGACTAATCTAGGTCATTGTTTTAGGGTTTTGGATGTCGTTGCCTCCTATATGTATATTGTATTATAAACAATGTATCACTATGAATGAATATAGAATATGTTGGTTTTCCCGGTTTGGGTTTCTAGGGGAAAAATCTCTATGTAATGTTTGTATTTTCCATTGTATCTTTTCTGTTCTTTTACTAAAAATATGTTTGCAGTAAATATTGTACAAGGTTAAAATATACATATAGTGGAGGTGGATGTCGAGGTGGTTGATGCACCCCTTGACTATAACATATTACTAGGGCATAACTGGACTTATGCTATGACTGGAATTGTATCGTCTGTTTTTTGTACTTTATGTTTTCCTCATGACGGGGAAATT